>BDUI01000038.1:33062-70034 GCA_002335545.1 Apodemus speciosus | reverse complement strand
TATCTATCTATCTATCTATCTATCTATCTATCTATCTATCTATCTATCTATCTATCTATCTATCTTTTGGTCATTTCTTGCAAAAAATTCCAAGTATTATCACTTTGTCATTTAGATCAGCAATAGTGTTTCCCAAAGCGAGCCTCAGGGATTCTGGCTCTTTGGTGTATTTTGGGTGGCTGTGCGGAGAATTTCACCACACATGTAAGCTTTGGCAGTGTTACCGTTTACATCACTTCCTGAGTCTCTCTGACGATGAGACCTATGTTAATAGTTTCCACTTAACACTTGTTAGGACTCACCTTCTACACAACATTCTCTATGACTCCTACTTTGTAATCATTCTCCAGGAACTTAGTGCATGGAATCACAGGGCCCATCTGTGGAATCTTGTCTTTCTGTGGGTCTGTGGCTAAACCCATCTCTCTTGGCATCCACAAATTCTCATCTGTCGCCATGGGACAGTGTCTTCCATACTTTTAAAAGATAAATTTCCATTATTTTAAAAGATTACTTTGAGGCTGTGGTGAGGACTCAGTGGTTAAGCAGGTGTATGAGGAACGCAGTTCCAATCCCCAGTATCCGTGTAAATATTAGGAGGGCATACTGGTCCATGTTGTCATTTCAGCCTCAGAAAGTAGAGACAGGGTTCCCCAGAGCAAGCTGACCCTTCAGAGTGTCTCATGTCCTCTCCATCAGTACCACCTGTTGCCATGGATGCATCAGGCACCACAGTATCACCCGTTGCCTTGGGTGTGTCAGACATCACAGAGGCATTTCTGTTGTCCCCATCCCCGATTCCCCGAACTCCCACACCACTCAGGGAGGAATCGCTCAAATTCTGAGTAAAAGGAATGCTTTCCTCAGGCTCTAGGAATTCAGGACTGGAGGGATTGGGAGATTTGCAGCCTTGTTGCTTGGCTCTTTATTTCCTGCTATTTTCTCATTATCTCATTCATGCCAAGCTGTTTCCTTATTTTATGTTGTGTAATGTAACTTTGTTTCTTATGCATGTGTTTGGGAGGACTCACCTCCTAAGCAGTTCATTAAAACATTTCATACAAATTAGTGGAATGTTTTACCTCTAAAGGTAATTTCCACTGCAAGTTCCCATACAATTGTTATTAAGCACACACAGACATAGTAACAGATACATGTAAATGCACAGACATACATGGAGACACACAGAGACACACACACACACAAACACCATGAAAGATGCTGATAAAGGGTCATGCTCACTGAATATTGCCACAGACCACCTCAGCCAGGTATGGGGGTCCCTGGGATGAGGGTTCTTGAAGTCCAGGTGGGTAAGGATTCGGCGGTGACAAACAGAAACAAACACAGAGGCAGTTCGAATCTGAGTGTATTTTGCAGCTCTCAAGCAGGGGATTTTATGCATAAAACCAAACATGACACAACTCTTAGAAACTATATCCAAAAAAACAATTGTGAATACCAACAAGAATCACTTGGCACAGTAAAATACAAAAATCAACCAAGCATTACAACTCTGAAACTATGTATTCAATGAATTGCAATCAGAACAGGTAATGTCATCATCAAAAATATAACAATTCTAAAAGAATATATTCAATAGGGTGATCATTCAAGGCAGGAACAGGTTAATAAATCTTTATGGTCAGTGCTCTTAGCCACTGAGCTAACTTTCCAGCCCCTATGGTTAATTATTGCTTAATATCTAATACCTGATTTTTTTTTATAAATCTTCAAAGCATAAATTTAAACTATTTTAATTCTTTCTAATTAAGGCTTTCTTTACCATATACCAAAATCCACTTCCAATGACACACTGTAGCCATATGAAATTTTATTTGTTGGAAAAGTTTTATCTATGATAATAATTTTGTAAACTATTTGATAAGTAAAGCATTGGTTTCCCTGGAGATAAGGTCATGTTAGTGACCCGTCTTAAGGAATGGTTTCGTACCCATTATTCTTGCTTAAGATCATGGTCTAGGGTACCAGGAACCTGTAGGTAAGAAAAGGAATGAAAGAGAACAAAGAAAAATTGCCATGAGAACTACAGCTAGAAAACTACAATTGTTTTCTCTGGCCGAGAGTTCCACAACCAGTTCCAGGAGACCTCCTTCCTTTGAAGTCTAATGCCTCAGTCTGTGGAACTTGTCACACAGATTCTACTGGGGTCGGTGTGGCAGAATATAAATTTTGTTTCCCCTTTCTCTGTTGTTCTGGAAGTGTGCAATCAACTGTGACTGCACCGTGCCACCTTCTATGGAGTTCACAAACTACAGGCCAACTTTAGGAAGTCTGATTTAAGTTGCAGAGTCCAGGGACCAATCTGTAAATACCTAGTTGATTCAGTTGTGCACATCAGACTAAAGAATCACTTATTTAAAACACAGGGTCAGGGAAAGTGGAAAATGTTATCAGTTATGAAATCAGCCCAAGCAGGAACTCTTACATACTCCACCAGGGAGAATATATACCTTGTTGTCACCAGAAGCAGTTATTCATCCAGTCATCTACCACTCTTCAAATACAATTTTTCTTCCACACATTCAGAGAAGTTTTGCTCCTGACCATTGAAATCCCAGCCTGGGTAAATGTGAAAATAGATCTAGAGCATGTA
The DNA here is from genome assembly GCA_002335545.1 of Apodemus speciosus. Taxonomy (NCBI): domain Eukaryota; kingdom Metazoa; phylum Chordata; class Mammalia; order Rodentia; family Muridae; genus Apodemus; species Apodemus speciosus. The sequence goes on along the minus strand of BDUI01000038.1, from coordinate 67,417 downwards.
GTCACTCTGTTGATAGATGTTAAAAGTGGAATGCTCTACTTAGGAATTCATATCCAGAGATAGATATTTGTGCTGGCTAGTTTTATGTCAACTTGACACAAGGTAGAGTTATCTGAAAGGAGGATCCTCAATTGAAAACTATGCCTCCATATGATCTGGCCATAAGGCATTTCTTAATACATGATTGTTGGGTGAGGGCCCAGGCCTTTTGTGGGTGCTGCCAACCTTGGGCTGGTGGTCCTAGGTTCTATAAGAGAGCAGACTGAGCAAGCCAGTAAGCATGACTTGCTCCCTCCATGGCCTCTGCATCAGTTCCTGGGCTCCAAGACCCTACCCTGCTTGAATTCTTGTCCTGACTTCTTTCAATGACGAACAGCAATGTGGAAGTGTAAACCAATAAACTCTTTCCTCCTCAACTTGCTTTTGGCCATGGTGTTTCACTGTAGCACTAGTAACCCTAACTAAGACAATAGTCAATCAGTTCCCGTGCACCTAATACAGGGTACTGTCAAGCTTGCTACTTACAAGCATGAAGTACAATGTGCCTGTCTCTGGTGTGTGGGAAGGCAGACAGAGTTTATGGGCTGTTAGTGAAGCTGCTGCAGCATCTTAAGAGAGAGGGTTGGCAAGTGCTATGAAGGCAGAGATGTTACACGGGACAAGGAGTCCCACATACTCTCTTTGACTCACTGCTCTAAATTGTCATCCCATCTCATCCCTTCCGTGTCAGGAACAAGCTATCTTCTGGACTCAGAATAAATGCCATTTCTTTGTTGAGGTCTACCTCTTCTCCATGATGCTCTGCAAAAACTTATCAGGACATCAAATGCTTTCTTTCTAGAGTCCCAGCACCATGTGCCAGTGCTCAGATTTTAGTTCTTTCCATCAAGAGAGCTTGATGCAATGACTTGACATTAAGTGAGTCTCAGAAAGGTCTATGATATAAATTTCATAAGAAGATGTCTGAAGATATCCATTGTCTGCCTGGAAATGAGCTTAAGAAATTCAATATCCTTTACAAATACAGTTCGCTTAACAGCATGACGTTATTATCACTATGTGGATAATAACCTCAAAGCTCAGCTTTGATGATACAGTAACTATAGTTCTTATGTTGCCTTTGGAATAGAGAGGAAATGACTGCTGAGTTGGAAGCCACTTCTGAGCAAGAGAAATGGTAGGGAATAGAGCCAGTCACAGCATCATTATAGGTAATAGGATCAATGATGAAACATCTTTACTGAACAAGCTGCTTAAACATATCTAATGCCTTATCTTAATCTTCTGAAAAACAGTAGTTTCTGGACATTATAATATAAATTTAAATTTATATTATTATTAGAGTGCCCGTCTTTCTACCATGTGCCTAGTGTTCTGCGAATCCATGAATCTTATTGCTTCTCTGCTCCCCTCTGCTGGAAGTCTCACAGGAATGCAGAGAGCCTTTTCCAGGCATGAGTCACTCTGGTCTGTTCCCTTCTGAGAACCAGTCAGCTGGAAAGCTTGCAGTTGCTGACAGCACCCTTCCTTGTTATCAGAAGATAGTCCAAGACTCATAGGTTTTGAGTCAAAATGCATTTAGGAGTAAGAAAGTGAAAGAAAATGTGTGGAGTATGCTGGGTGTGATATAGTGGTGGTTAGTAGAGATGGTTACAAGTGAAAAACTCATCGTCTGCATAGATATTTATATTCATTACCTGCCAAACAAAACCTATCTAGGGGTCAATGTATTCTAAAGGACTGAGCACCATTGAACACCTAGCCATTTGGTTTTTATTGCCTTTCCAATTCAAACCTCTCTGCCCTCTCTTGACTAATCAGACTATAACCAAGGTCTACTTCCATTTCCTGACCAATAGATGATGCTGAGATGCAAAGTGTTTTTTTTTTAATGACTTTGCAAGACTGGGTGCACAGCCCTGAGCAATCAGTCATATCTAGAAGTACCTTGTGTGTGAGCAAAAGCCTCACATTGCTTTCTTATATCTCGTTTCCCCCTTTGTCATTCGTTCCTGATCGCAGGAGTTATATGCAAGCCCCTGTTGTAAGCTGTGCTTCCATTGTAAGCTGTGCTTCCTTAAGGAGGCCAGGCTGAAAACAATTGGTATCAGGACTGGCTCGATAAATCAAGCCTTCTGGGTGAGATTTTCAAGCTGTCACATAATAGCAGAACCCAAGCACTGCACATCCCATAGCAGGTAGAATGGTGGTCACCCTTGGCCTGCAATGATGTAGTATTAGATGACGTTACTAAGACTTTACTTGAGATTAACTGAAGTGATGTTCAGTTAGAAGGTTGGGTATTTTGAGCTGTACTTGAGCATTTTGGTTTATTCTCAAATAGTTGAAAGGAGACTCATTTCCTGCAAGGCGTAGTGAAAAATAAGTCCAGAATATAGCTTTAGGTAGGAAAGCTCTCCACAGCTTTAACAGGACTCCTCAGCCACAGTTACTACCATGATGCAAAGATAGTGGGATCCTGTGGTTTGTGTTGAGTATGTCTGAGGAACTTATCATAGTAATTGGGAACCTTAAAGTCCTCTGAATGTGCCAGGATGACTGAAGCAAACTCTCCCCCTCTGGGAGCAGCCTTCCCTTCCCCAGAGGTAGATAAGTGGGATCAGCTAAGGCATTGCTCACTATGTATTAGTTCATATTAAGATCTACTTTTCTCTACCCCCAAGCTTTCCCCATGTCTTGGCACACAGTCAGGGCAGAGGTCCAACCTCTGCTACATGGGTAATAATCTTAAAAGATGTGCAGGGCTCTGAGGCATAGATCTAAAGCACAATGACCTGGGGAGTTGGATGGGGGGGCCTATTTACATGCAAGAATAATTCATTTTAATTTGGTTTTCAGTGTCAGGAAACATCTCAAGATGATCTTAAAACTCTTGGGGGTGAGTCTAAGGTCAACCTGTGTTGACCTTATAACCTGGAATGAGTCCTTAAAAGACTTGAGAGAATGATGGCTGTCAGTAAATGAGTTAGGGTTGTTGGGCTGTATGGTACTGACAAAAGGATGAGAAGGATAATGGCACTAGGGCTTGGGTTTAATTATTATGTATGGTGTGGAATCCTTTCAACTGCTGTGTCACTGAATGAACTGAGGGGACACTTTTTTAATCAAGGCTGCAAGGTATATGCTGATCACAGAGGCACTGACAGTTGTTTAGAAGTTTGATGGAAGCAGCTTTCTTTGTGTAAAGGACTGCCATAAAACCAAAGTCTGCATTGTTACTAAGAGTGATAGGATTAGCAGAGCCTGGGACTCCAGTCATTTAACTAGAAGAGCTGTTGTTGATATAATGCCTCTAATGTCCAGGTCAGAGTATCATTCTAAAGGTCTTAACATCATTTTTTCTATCAGCTAAGTGTTTCTGGACATGAGACAGCTAGACTGCTGACTCAGGTTGATGACTTGTCTTATTCTATTTCTGAATATCTAGAAGTGAGCAGAAGTGTGGTATCAGTTACCACAGTGGAAATTTTGAGGCCCTTCCTCCCGGCTTAATATTTAGAGTAAAGCCTATGAAAAGATAGGACAAGTACTATAGGAAAAATAACCTTGTAATGACATCTAAAATAGGCAGACAAATGTAGAGCATCCCTCCCACTCCTTCTTCACAGTGAGCTCATTTCACAGAAGAAAGGGTTGGGGGGAGTACAAAGAGTTTGTGAGAACGGTTAAATGTGTATCTGACCCTTCTGATGCTGGTGCACTCAAAACTTTGTCAAGGACTCCAGGTAGAGTAGTGGTTGGCTGGATGATAAATGAAGGCTAGGTGATACACTGAAGTTTAGTTTATCTATGTTCCTAGTGTCCATCTATATAGTTATCTTAGGCAACTGGAAAAGTTTTCACAGTATTTGCCCTATTGCACTCAGAAACTTCTACAATTCCTCCTACTGATACACATATATATCTGTGTCTTAGGGTTTTGCTGCTGCGAACAGACACCATGACCATAGCAACTCTTGTAAGGACAACACTTACTTGGTGCAGGTTTACAGGTTCAGAGGTTCAGTCCATTATCATCAAGGCAGGAACATGACAGCATCTAGGCAGGAATGGTGCAGGAAGAGCTGAGAGTTCTATATCTTCATCTGAAGGCTGCTAGGAGACTTGTTTCCATGCAGCTAGGGTGGGGGTCTTAAAGCCCACATATACAGTGACACACCTACTCCAACAAGGCTACACTTTCTTATAGTGCCACTCCCTAGGCAAAGCATATACAACCTGTGTCTATATTCCTGCCCAATATAATAAGTGAGAAAAATATGCATCCCAGGACAAACTGTAGTGAATTCTACTCTCATTAGAGATATAAGGTATGCAGAGGTGGTGGTCTTATTTCAGCCCTATTGAGTTGACCTGTGTGGGTCTGGAAAAAAGCAGCTGGACCCTCACAAACAATAAATAAAGTACTCTAAATGTAAGAGGTGCTAGTTGCCATTGGAATTTACATGCAAAACAATGGTGCCCTTAATGGAGTAGACTGATACACTTTCTGCCTTGTATGTATGGTTATTAATCTTGGGAACACATTCTTCTTGATCAGGGAAAGTTAAACTGTAGCGCATAAACATAATTACTACTATCAGAGAATAATCAGAATTGAAGTGTCTCTCAAGAATCAGAGGAAAAGGTTCACTGAATATATATGTCAGCTGGTCTCTTACTGGACCATTACTGGGTAAAAGAGAAAGATGATAATATCAAAAGGGCAGAGACTTGTGTGGGCTCCTTCTGATCCAGTTAATGCTCTCTTTTGAATGCCCAACATGCCAGCATCAGAATCTGTAGAAATCAAATTCTTGGTTTAAGGATATTTTCCTGCCTCTTCTAAATGTAGGGTTTCCTACTGAAAGGCCCCCTGTCCTTCTAAATACCCATAATATCTGCCCACTTCTTGCTACCCAGGTGCCACCTGCTCAGTCCCAGCCCACGTTCAATTTCTTCTGGTCATCAAACCTTTCTTTCCAATAGCAGATAATGCTGCCTTTAAACTTGTCCTCCTCCATGTATTTTGGGCACTAAGCCAAGAGTTATCTTGGTAAAGGACAACTTTAGTTCATTCACTGATGAAAACTTTTCATATCCATGTATTGACTTTAATATAAAAGTCCAAATTATGAATCTTAGCTATAAGACTCTCTAACACAAGTTCCACTTTGACCCAGATTTTATTATTTTCTATTGCCTCTGTTACTGTAAGTGTCAATAACAACGAACTACTTTCGTTTCCTTAAATATGGAGTCATGCTTTTGCATGATCTGGCTCTAAGATCCCTCTCCACTTAATTAAATCCCACTCTGCCTTGAGACCTGAGAAGCAACAGCAAGTTTCCTGAAACACTTTTCTGAATCTCTGAAGAACAAGCTAGGATTAGTCATCTTTTTTTCTCCCTTCCTCATTTAACTCTTACCATACTCTCGCTATGTTGAATTGTTTATCTTTGGATTTCCCCATTGGAGTACATTCTCCCAATATGCCTGGTGTCCAGTAAAAACAAAACCAAACCAAATTAATGAGTTATGTTTTTCTTTACTTTCAAGTAAACTGTTCATCATATTTTATAGTATTATTTAAAAACTAATCATATTTTATTCCATATTTCTCTCCAATGAACTCAAATAAGATGCCATGGAATATAAACAACATGAGATTGTCTAGGAGCTTTAGCCAAGAGAGTTTAAAAATCACTGAGCTTAACTTCCGACAAGCAGTGTTGAGGACTGTTTCATGTTGCTATCACAAAATACCTGAGTCTGAGCAACTGAGAAACTGAGAAAGTGCTTCAGCATCCTGGCGGCTTGTCAGCTAACATCTAGACAAATAGGAAGGATGGGAGGGGACCAGTCTCATGAAAAATGAACAAATGAGAATTGAGAGAACAGGAGGCTCCTGCTGCTCATTCTTTTTTATAATAACTCATTCTCACGGGTTACAAATCAATTTCTCTAAGAGCTGAACCTCTCTGAAGACATGACATTAATTCATCCCAATGGTTTGAGCCACACTAACCATGTCTTCTATGGACTCCACTTCCTAAATATTACATAGCATCATTGTTTTGAATTGAAGAGAACAATCTTCAACTCATTTCAATCTTTGGAGATATTTTCCAAATCTTGGTAGTCAGAAACTTTATAAAACTAAGCTGAGTTCTACATGTAGATTCATAACCATTTCTTACATTTCTACATTGTTATATTTTTAAAAACTTGTGTTGTCTTCATGTGACTTATCACAAGTCAGTGCATGATTTCTCCTTACTATTATGCAACATCATAAAGTTATAATTTATACTTCATAATGACAGATAAACAGCCAAGGCTGTTTGCCAACTTGGATATTAAAATGGGGTTTTCCTGGGATATTTGCAGCCCTCTTTTCAATGAAGCACCATGTACTTCCAGTAGCATATGTGTGCTTGGGATCTCTTTAACCCTCATGGACAAAAATTCTGGACCTTAATTGAAATCTACATCTTTAAATGGCCAGGTGTCTGTGAAGAAAGACAAGCCCGCTGAAATCAAGGGGTAACAGTACCTGGGCAGAGTTTCAACTCAGGAATGTGGGGTCCAGCTCTCATCCTGTTTTAAATCTAAGGTGCAGTCTCTACAGATACAGTAGAAGAAAACACCATCAGTGTCCAGAGGCTGGAGGAGCAATATAAGATGTGGGGTGCTAGGCTTGACACCTATCACAGAGTGATTCCTTAAAAACCTGAGACAAGGAGGAAGACATCTGATTAAAGGACCTGAGGAGCTTGAAAGTTCATGGAATCCTGGGGACCAAGGAACCAGGGAGAGTTGAGAGGCCAGTGCATATGCATGGCCCCCTTTCAGTGTACTTTTTAATTAAGCTCTTGCTTCCAAACTGGGGTTCAAAACTCTAGGCTAGGAGCCAACGAAGCAGAAATTAATCATGATACAACCAGTTTTATCGTGAAAAACACTCACAGGAAGCCACCGGGGTGAACAGGCAGGACAGGAAGCCACCGGGGTGAACAGGCAGGATAGGAAGCCACCAGGGTGAACAGGCAGGGAGATGGATGGGCGATGCCCTGCTCTTAGGAGGCATTTTTAAGCCACTGGCTGCACAGGGCTGCTCAGTGCTCTTGCTTCCTCATAACGGACAATAATCACACTGATTTGCTTGTCACACAGAAAACTGGATTGCTTTGGTTTTCTTCCGACACTAAACAGAATCATAGTAAACCATTTCCTTAATGTAATGCTGAGGATAAACTGGAGGCTAATTCGCAGTTCATTTTCCAACACTGAAAAAATACTTGCTTTTGTGGAATGAGTCAAGAGTGGTCTGCAGAATTTTCTTTGGCATAAGAAAACTTAAAACAAAATCAAAACCCAGAAAAGGATTTTTGTTGGAATTTTGTGAGACTTAAAAAATCTTCTTTATCACACACACACACACACACACACACACACACACACAGAGAGAGAGAGAGAGACAGAGACAGAGACAGAGACAGAGACAGAGAGATAGCAAAGACAGACAGAGACAGAGACAGAGACAGAGACAGAGACAGAGACAGAGAGAGATCAAAAACACTGAGTGGAGAGTCAGTCCATAGAACTGGGAAAGATTTACCAAATATGCATCCAACAGAGTAAGAATACACAAAGAACTACAACAAATAAGCAAACAAAACTAAATGCCAAAAAAATCAAGTAGCTTAACTAAAAAATGGGGCATGGAACTAAAAAGAGATTTCTCAAAAAGAAGAAATACAAATGGCCAGTGATTAAAAAAAAAAGTCAATATATCATACCTATAGCTATAGGAAAACATAAGTTAAAACTGCTTTGAGGTTGCATCTTATTCCAATCAGAATGGCTGAAATCAACCAGTAAATGGAAATAATGTATAAGTTCATCAACTAATGAATGGATAATAAAAATGTAGTACATTTATACAACAGACTATTACTCAGCTGTTAAGAGAAACAAAGTTATTTAATTAGTACTCAAGTGGATGGAACAGGAGACAATCATTATGAATTATGTAACTCAGTCTCACAAAGATAAAGTCCATGTTTTTTTTCCTAGCTGTAGATGTTAGCTTGGAATATACAGATATGCATGCTTTATTTGAAATATCCATAGAGATGAGGAAATTAGTAAAAGACCAAAGGGGTTGGTGGGATTTCAGGGGAGGTGAAATATAACAGGGGAGGTGATATAAAAAGTTAAAGGTAATAATGTAATAAGGAGGGTTAAATCGGGGTAGGTTGGGGAGGGCAGAGTAGAGGAGGAAACAGACCCCATGTCTCTCAACCTTCCTAACACTGCAACCATTTAATACAGTTCCTTGTGTTGTAGTGACCCCCAACTGTAACATTATTTTGTTTCTACTTCATAACTGTGGTTTGCTACTGTTATAAATGATATGGTGAGTATCTGATATGCAGGATATCTGATATGTGACCCCTGTGGGGTTGAGAACCACTGGAATAGATGGGTTGGAATCACTAACACTAGAGACCTTTCTTTTAAAAAAAATAAAGGTCATTTATTACTGAAGACATTTCAAAAAACACATACACATGCACATGTGAAGAGAATTTGAATGGAGTTACCCTATAATGGGTTACAAAGAACCTACTAAACACCACAGGCTACCAAATAAAAAGTTCGCTGTCATGAATGGGTTATCTCTCTTGACGTCATTGGTCGGTGAGGTCCTAAAGACCCCAAAACATTTCAGGCTATTGTCACTACTCTTAGTAACCTTCAAGAATTTGATGCTAAGGCTCTCCTGCTGACGGCGCCATATTCTTGAGTCGGGGAACGTGAGAAATCAAGCCGGTACCCACCTGGAAGCTGGCTTCCTAGTGCTGGTAGGTGCTGTGGAAGTTACTGGAGAAGACTAAGTCTTACCCAGCAGTTAACCCTAAGGGCTACAATAATGACTGGCCTGGCAAGACACCCCCACCGGTGCAATACCAGCTTGAAGTAGCTGGTTATCTTACATCTTCACCCTGAAGAAGGGAGCAATGAGCACCTTTGTGTTTGAGCTCAGCTCACTTTCCCGATTCGTGCAGACCTAGGGAATGGTCACTTTGTGTATAAATGAATGAACAGGGATTCTCAGCATCTCAGATCACAAGCAGACACCTACAAACAATGGATGGAGGCTGGGGACTCTTATGGAAGAATGGGAGGAAGGATTGCAGGCTCCAAGAACAGAGCCATTAACTGAGGACCTTATATCCCAATAGTTCCACAAACGACCAAAGTAACGCCACCACCGTGCTCAAACACCTGAGCCTGTGGGAGACGGTTCCACATTCAAACCGTAATATCCAGGATATCAAAGGCAAAGGGTTAGTAAGGGCTCTTGCGAGGTCTTAATGAGGGCTGCTAACATTATGAGCTAGAGATGTCCTTGTTTTCCTCTCCTTTGGATCTCACCTGCCCTGCCCATTCAACGAGACGCTGTAACAAGATGTCACTTCCATGTTCCAATTCCCACTTGAAACTTTTGGGGCACAAGGAAGAAAATCTGACTCAGATTGGATTCAATGAAGGGGTCTATTTGGGCCATAAACCTATCCTATGCCGAGACTCACCACATCACTAGGATCCAATGTCAGGTGTTGGGTTCTTTAAGCTTTCTTTTCTTCTACTTGTTGCAATTTTCCTGATCATGAAACGGCCATGAACGTTTCAGGCATCTGAGTAGCACATTGCGTCATCATCGGGAGGCAAAGAAAGGGCCTTTGGAGCATGTGAGCAGCTCAAGTCACACACCCACCACTGACTCACTCGCTGCAGCCAGGAGCCTTCACTGACTAATATAGCTGCTAACTACACATTCCATCCCTCGAGCTCAAACCGTGTGGCTTGTGGTGATTAGTCATCCCCCAAAGAGGCATCTCTGGAGGACATCTTATTTGGAAAACACATCTACACCATTCCCAGGAACGTGTCTGTTCCCTGGTTCCTACCCAATCTTGCCAATGAGCCCCTTGCCATGATATTCAGGGAGATAAGGAGGTACCAGTGATGCTTACCGGATCCCTGAATACTAAAACTCACTGTCACAGTGATAGGACAGGAGGGAACAAATCAAAGGCCCCGTCTTCATTTTTATTTAGCATCTTGTAAATCTCACTTACTCTGGTGTCAACCTCAAAGAGGAAGAGACAGTTCAGTAATGACTCAAGTGGAATTTCCCATAGGTCAGCATGTGGTCTGGGAGCTGTAGCTGACAAAGATAATGCCATTGTGTGTGTGTGTGTGTGTGTGTGTGTGTGTGTGTGTGTGTGCGCGCACGCGCGCTACCAACAGAGATCGATGCCACTGTGTAGACTACAGTGAATTTAGTGGGTGTGTGAATTATTAAAAGTTGGGAGGCGGTGTCAGAGGAATGGTTCACAGATTTAAGAGCACTGGCTGTTCTTCCAGAGGGCTCGTTTCTCAGCTCACAATCATTTGTAAGTCTAATTCCAGGGGGATCTGACTTTACTCAGGCACCAGGCCCACATGTAATGTACAGACATACATGTGGAGGCAAAGGAAAAAAACATTTTTTATGACTATGCCTTGGTGAGGAAACTGTAAGGAAGACATTTTTCATGAATCAGGCTGATGGCTGGAAATCCGCATTGAGCATGTCCACTATTCCCAAAGCCAGAGGAAGGAAGGAATCATCAGGGAAGTGTGTCTACTGCTTTCCTCCAACAGGCGGTAAAGACCCAGAGGTCTTCTAAAGAGAAAATTATTTCAAACTCATTTCCCTTGAGATCTTTAAACCTTTCAGCTCAATAAGGGCCCAAGCCACAGGCTCGCTAGGGTCCTCTTTCCCACAAAGCGGTCTCAATACACAACACTCCAGGCTTTCAGGGGCCCAGTGGCCTTCCAGGCAGAGGCCTGCCTCAGTGGTCCACGGAGCTACATGGGCTGAGTCTCCCTCAGAGGAGCCTGAGCTTGAGTTGTAAGCAGAGCCCCAGTCATTCTTCCTGTTGTTTATTCTCTCCTTCCTGCCAGGCTTCAACCGCGAAAGAACCCTGCCTATTGGGAACGAAATTTCCACAGAGAAGGAGAAAAACATTTTTTCCCCTATTATTTGTAAAGCTTGTGAAAAAGCCACTATCATGATTTTTTTTAAATCAAGTGGCGGGACATTTAAAGAAACAATAAAGATATTTTCCTAAAAAACAAAACAAAAACAGAACAAAAAACTTTCAGGTCAAACGCAAATATGCATAAGGGTTTTAGAATCACACAAACACATACACACACACTCACTTACACACACACACACACACACACACACAGAGAGAGAGAGAGAGAGAGAGAGAGAGAGAGAGAGAGAGAGAGAGAGAGAGTTTCTGAAACGTCAACAAGCTTGCTTCATTCCATGAGTTAACATACTTGTTACAATAATTATAACAACTGATGAGAGCTGGGAGGAACTGTTGAGAATTTTCCAACCATGGCTTTCAGTTGCTATCAGCCATTTCTTAGTATCAACACGTCTTGGAGAAAGGACCAGAAATTTTAGGATGATTCTGAAATGAATTCTTTTAGAAGGATATTTACAAGTTCAGTCAAATACACAAGAATGTTAAAAAATACTGAGATCTGGAAATATTTTCACGGCATGGTAAAGTTAGAAAATTTTCTTGGTTATGTCGAGTTTGAAACAGCCCACATTCCCTAATTAATGAAGTGTATATTTTTATTTGAGAGTTGAAATTGAACAATAGGGCGGCTCTAGTTCATTCATCAATATCTAGTGTACCTATGGTTTGCTAGTGTGTGTGTGTGTGTGTGTGTGTGTGTGTGTGTGTGTGAGGGAGATATTTGTGTGGCGTATGTAAGAGTATGTGTCTGAGCACATGTGCAAAGAAGCCAGGAGACACTGGGGTCCTCCTCTAACACTTTCTGCTTTATCCCTTTAAAGCACGGTCTCCCTGCGTCTGGAGCCTGTGTATTTCAGCAAGCCTCAGTGATCCCCTTGTTTCCACACTGCCCGCAACACCGGCATTACAGGCACATGTGAAACCACACCTGACACGTAACATGGGCGTTAGGATCCAAACTCAGGGCTTCTGAGTTGTACAGCAAAGGCTATTAATCTCCATGCCATTTCTTTTCTTTTTCTTTTTCTATATTCGTTGTTGACATTCCAAATGATTTCCCCTTTCCCAGTTCCCCTCTCCCCATAAGTCCCATAAGCCCTCTTCCCTCCAATCACCCCCCCTACTTCTCTGCCTTGGTAATCCCCTACAATGCTGTTTCTGTAGCTCCTGGCTTGCCTGTTGAACACCTAATTGCAACATCATTTGAGGAACTGTAACCTACTTTGAACGAGCAAATAGCCATTGGTGTTTTATGTCTGAAAATTATAAGCAGACGAAAAACAGATCACGGGCTATTATTATATGTTTAATTAGATGCAAAGGCTGTTAAATTAGAACATGGTGACATTACTGTGCTTTGTGGGAGGATGGATTTAAGCAATTCAAAATAACAGATGCCAATTTGTATGCGCTGTGATCTAACAATAATTAAAAATTTAAAACTGCAAATATATTGAATTGCATCTTAAGTTTAGTATGGTAATTTCATAATAACAGGTTTACATGAAAACTGCCTACAGTTGAAGTATCTTATAAATACACACACACTCAAAGGTGGCTAGTCCTACGATCTTGGATTTATTCACTTTATGTGTTATGAGTGGGGGTTTTTGCTGCATGTATGTGTGTCTGGTGCCCCTGGAGTTCATATGCAGGCCTAGGATTCTCTGAAATCCTATGGAGAATGGATACTTGGGAACCACTATGTGAATACCTGGAAACCGAACTCAGGACCTCTGCTAGAACAACAAGTGCTCTAACCACTAAGCAGGCTCTCGAGGTTCATAACCCAGCCTCTCAGAGAGAGGAGAACGGAATATGGCTGTGTTTTCTCTTTTATTTCCAGGTTACAGGAGACGTCGTTGTTTGCTTGGATAAGAAAACACATCTTCGGTCACTTTGTGAGCTGTAGGGAACACGGACCTGCAAGATTCTGCGCTAGAACATGATTGACCCCTAGTGGTCACGATCAGCACTAGCCCTGCTCGTCGCCAAATGAGAGAGAAAAGAGCAATCTTTTTATTTGATATATTAATTTACATTTTATATGATTTCCCCCTTTCCAGGCTCCCCCCTCCCCGCAAAGTCCCATAAACCCTCTTTCTTCCCCCTGTTCCCGCATTCACCCCTTCCCTCTTCCCTGTTCTGGTATTTCCCTACACTGCTGCATTAAGCCTTTCCAGAGTCAGGGGCCCTTCCTTCCTTCTTCTTGGACATCATTTGATATGTGGATTGTGTCTTAGGTATTCCAGTCTTCTAGACTAATATCCTCTTACCAGTGAGTGCATACTATGAGTGTTCTTTTGAGATTGGGTTACCTCACTTAGGGTCATGTTCTCCAGCTCCATCCATTTGTCTAAGAAGTTCATGAATTTATTGTTTCTAATGGCTGAATAGTACTCCATTGTGTATATATAAATCTTAACTGCCATATCATTTCTACTTCTCTCAGTTTCTGGCCTGCTTTTGTGATTCCTATCCTTAAGACCACATGCACTCAGCTAATGTAACCAATACATAGCTTATCTCAGTGAACTCCTTCTTTAATATATTAGGAGGACCAAAAATAAAAAAAATGAAAAGAAAATAAAAAGCACGGTGCTAAAATGCTTTGTTTTGTTTTTCTTTTACTGGAATTGAATTGGGTTTATGCTAGGAATAAAGAATACTTTGAAAATACAGCTTGCTTTTTTATTCATGAAATAGTGATTACCTCCTTCCCAATGTGTGTATCTAGGTAGTGCATATAAACTTACTTAGGACTACATTTTCTAGAATCATACAAGGAAAACAAAAAACAAAGAAACAAAAAAACAAGGATAGACGATTTCTTAAAACAACCCCTCATCTGGAGGATGGTAACAACTGTGAGGCAGGAAAGTTGCCATCAGAGTGTATTGTATGAGAGAAGAATAAAACATAGAAGAAAAATAGAATGTTGTAAGTGTGCTTATTATAAAATAAAATCTTGTATCTTGAGGGGCTAAAAATGTCTGTGGCTGAAAGCATCTTAATGTATACACTGTATTTTGTTTACTATGCTGAATAGAAAATAAAATATTGGGGGGGGCTGGGAAATAAAACGAACACACCCTTATCAGCTACTTTCAGGGAGAAAGAAAAGAAAGACAGACTAGGGAAGGAAAAGATTTGAAATATTACCCTCAGCTGCTGATTGGTAAATGACGAAACCAAATGAACTCAAATGGTGCATTACTTCACATGTTAAAGAGATGACTCATTTTGTTAGTTGGCATTAGACATTATACAAAACAGCACAAAGTCCTGTTAAAAGGTTACAAGGATCTCTCTCTCTCTCTCTCTCTCTCTCTCTCTCTCTCTCTCTCTCTTTCTCTTTTGTGAGAGAGAGAGCAAGTTTGTTGGTTGTGTCTATACATTTGTATTCCTATCTCTGTTTCAAGAATTCTTTTGATTTAATGAAGGGTTCCCAGCATAGATAAATCTACTTATCACAAAGCCTTCTTGGGCCAGCATCTCTACAGTAGCAACTGTTACCATAGCAACTGGGGATGGGTTTAGCTAGGAGAGAACAGGGCCCCATGAGTGGATAAGAGAATGATGGAACTGGGATTTGAAAAACAGAATCATAGAGTTGATAAAGAGGTCCCTATGTGCTCTGTATCAAGGATTCCAGTTTGAAATCAAACTCACCTAACTAAAAATAAATAAATCAGCTAAACAACGTCAACAGAGGTAACTGGTAAGTAGTGATTTTTTTTTTATTGCTCTAAAGAATAGACACTAGCGTCCGTGGAAGCCTTCTGTTAGCTTGGTGGTTGAGAGAAGGAGAAGAAATACATCACTTTGTACAAAAAGATTTGCTGCAGATGTTCTTAGGAAGATGACATATAATTTGGATGACACAAGGAATTACTATATATATATATCTTTTCACCCATAAAAATTCCCTAAATAAGGCAGGGAGAAGTAGAGGCAAAATTAAACAACAACCTGCATGTAGTCTTTTCTTTGACTATCCAAAAATGTACTTTAAAAAAATCAGTCTGAATAAGAAAACAAAAGTCATATGTGCAAACTAAAACGAATATCTACCTGTATGTGGACATATTTAGTATATCTTCTCTGAGTGGGGAATGCCCAGGAGCCGGCAGTATTGAGAATTTCCCACAGACCCAGAAAACATGAAGAACCTTGAATCTCCTTAAAGGCCAGTGTTTGGCCATCTGGAGAGTATGTGTATGGCACCATGTCCTAGCCAGTTCTAACCGGATCTCCTTGCTGTAATCTACTCCTGGGGTGCTTCTGAAGGCATTCTGCTTCCTGGGTAGCTGTCCACAGTCCTGACACAGACAGGCGGAACTACTAGCCATACGCAGACAGCTCGCGGCTGTGCGCATTGCTCTCCTGACTATTGGTTAAAAGCAGATGCTATCATGGAGCACAGACATACCTGCAGGCAAAGCATCCGCGCACATAAGATAAAAATAAATAAACCTTGAGAGCATGAGCCAACGCCGTTTCTGCATTTTGTAGGAAGTAAGCATTGGGGAAAACATTGCAAACAGTGGGTAAGTGAAGGAATTGGCCTTCCAGTTTAGATTCTTTATCAAAAAAATCACTCGGCAAGAACAGCTAGAAGTTCTTTTCCCTTCCAGAAAGACTTTCAGTTTAATGGGAGAATCTTAACGAGGAACTCTGGAAGTCTTTAAAGCTCCAAGGGCTAACTTTTTAATGCTGATTGAGTTCAGTCTTGTCTAGAGTGCTCACCATAAGAGTAACCTCCTGACTTCCCCATTGCTGCCCCTGCTCTGAGAGAAAATGCAAGTTGCTAGAAGGGTCTGGCAGCCTGGCATTAGCGTAATTAATTGTACAATATTTTCAACCAATGTTTTAGTGCTAATTATCTAATTATAATGTTTTTATCAATGGTCATGAAAATTTGTGTTTGTCATGTCTCTTTCAGTAACTAAAGAAAAATTCTGAGCAAGTCTCTTTATCAGCATGATGACTAGAGTGATATGGCTCTCATTCTCTAAACCCAACAACTACATTAATTTTTCATGCATAAAGAAAAAAAAAGAAAATTTAAAAGTATTTTTAAAATGCTGTAAAGGACAAAAGTCAAGCCTGGAAATCAAGTCAGGGTTCTGGGTTCCAGGGCTGAATCCATGTGACTCTCAAGTCACTCAGTCTACATCTGAGTTTTCATATGTGGGCAAAAAATATTTCTGGGATTAAAAAAAAATCTTTATATGTATTCTTACAGGCTACCAGGAACATCCAAAACTAATGAAATGATTTTAAGCTGCCCTTTAGTTTTAGTATTTTATGTTTAGTAGTTAAGCATATATGTGTCTCAGAGAGCACATAGGATGTATTAACTCTATGAAAGGATTTTGACTGGAAAATGCAGTACGCGGATTTACAGCATCCAGGCAAGGTAGCCCTCTGCAGTGTGCACGCGCCATCATGGAAGACCAATGGAAAAATGCCGCCATGTACACACACACACACACACACACACACACACACACACACACACACACATCCTGCTGCAGATGTGTTGGTCCTGGTGACCGCCAAGCTTTTGTTTCACAATGAAAAGGACCAAAGCGACATCAAGACACTTGCTAGCTGATCGTTTTCGCACAAGCAGAAAGGATACATAGAAAAGAGAAGAAAGAGGTGGTGTAAAGAGAACATGGGGGTAGAAAACCCTTCAAATATTCTTTGGTTAAAAGAAATGCCTACCCAGTGCCTACCTAAAACTAGGCAGGGTTCAGGGTCAGTTCCACAATGAAGACTTGAAAGACATTTCAAGAGATTTTACATATTATAAGTCAAAAAAAGGAAGCCCACGAGTGTGCAATTGCCCATAAAGATCTATTTGTCTGAATGGAAACTGCCGTCCATATACACTGTCATATACTCAGCTATAAATGTAAAGAAACCAAGACCAAAATACAAAATCCATTTACTTTTACTTTATGTGACTTGGTGACCAGATCCCCAAATGTAATGTAAACTTTATGAAAGTTCATGAGAAGATTTCTTTATGACCCCAGTAAGTACTGAGTGGAAAATCCCAGTACATAGAGTGGCTTCAAATACTTGTTAGTGAATGTGATTAGGAGAAGTATTTAATAGTCTACTGAGGACAGGTGTATACAGATGAGAAAATTGGGGCAGACAGACTGAAAACCCAAAGCATCACAACAACAAACAAATCATAATCATCAGATAGAAAAGCCACTGATTTAAAGACTAACAGTCCTACGTGCTTCTTAAGGGTTATAGCATAGAGACAGAGAGAATTGGGACTAAAACGATGATGCCAAGGCATTAGAATACATACAAGATAACACATTTCCACACTTTACTTAATAAAGCCAACATAGGAGTCACACAATGTACCTTCAAAATATTTCCACTGGGGTAGATTAAAGTATTCACACTTGGTTCTCCTGTGCCAGATTTCTTTTCCAAAATGTAATTTTTATTATATAATACCATGTAACTTAGCCTACCTCCACCTTTTATTCTATAATCTCTAATTCTATCATCTCTCTTGCAGACACAGAAAGTGTGTCCCTTTTTTGTCCTTGGTATCTACTGCGTTTCCTAGTACATAATTTTAACATGTTCCACATATCAGCCCTCCCTGTTTCAGTCACAAAGCAGTACAGAATTGGGTCGGCGACACAGTTCAGACTCGTCAGTGCCACTGTGATTCGGTACACCGTAAAAGTCTGCTTTCCAGACTTGTCATTGAAGTTCATATTGCGCTCCAAAATGCAACGGATGAGCACCATCACGTGGAAGGGGGTAAAACATAAGACAAACGTCAGTGTGATGCTAGCGAGCAACTTTATGATCCTCCTCTTTTCGCTGTTTTCTGTGGCTTGGTTGTGCTGCACGGCTCGGTAGACTTTATGGTTGCAGACCATGATGATGATCAAGGGCATTGCATAGCCCATGCACGTCCTGAACAGGTTGAGGTTTATCTGCCATTTCTCCAGAGGGTATTTGTCATAGCAGAGAGTGAAATTCGATTTGTCTGCATCACAGTATTCAACGCTCGTTTCATCTTTCCACAGAAGGATGGAGTTAAAGATGGATTCCAATATCCAGATAGACAGGCTGGTGACGAATGCGAATCTTCTTGTTCTTAGAAAAGAAAACTTCAGAGGGTAGACAACTGCTAAATAGCGGTCCAGGGCAATGCAAGTGAGGAAGGCCGTGCTGCTGTAAAAGTTCATGTAGGTGAAGAAAACACTTCCTTTGCATAAGGTGGGAGAGAAAGTCCAGTTGTCTTTATTCCAAGTGTAATTGATCCAGAGAGGCAGAGTCAGTGCATACAGCAGGTCTGACAGTGACAGACTGAAGAGGTAAATTCCCAGTTCATTTTCCTTCTTCGCTTGCAGAAAGGATACGCATAAAGATCCGATGTTGGCTGGGACACTGATGATAAACACGATTATGTAGACCACTGGGAACAGGTAGTGGTCCAGGTCGTGCTGTTCTTCAACACACGTGCTGTTCATCGTCATTTTTCTTTTACGGTGGCAATCACATTACTTCTTAGGCTGTCAACAGGAAAAGGAACCTTGCCTGATCACTTCATCCATGCATTTACAGAATGGTTGTAGATCAAATTTTTTTACACAGACTATTACTGCTAGAAGTTGGGATCAAGCTCCTGGGGGTGTCTTAAAGCAGTTATTGGGATTTAACCATCAGAAGTTTTCACGTTTGATAGCATGGGACTTTGGCTTTCGTGAATGGTCACTGCCTCTCATTTGTCCCTTTGAATCTTACAGGAGATTGGAGATTGGTGCAATGGTGAATACTCCAGTCTTATTTTCACACCATTTGGTGTTCTTTTAAAAGTGTCATGTTTCTGTAATGAAAGATGAACTAGAACAGGTTAGATAATGTATAAGGTATATAATCTCATTCCAATCATGACTTTAAAGCTGTTTTCTTTCATTTATTGAAAATAAGAAATATCTCAAATTACAAAATGCTGTTTGACAAAACCAACAAACTTTAGCAAATAAAATCAGACAGAGTTGTTTTTTTCTATTTCAAATAAGAATTGCTCAAAGGATGCTAGCTTATAGAGAGTGATATTGCTCACCAGACGATGCCCCATAACCATAACCAAAGTTTTTTTAAAACCATTTTGGTGGCTAAAAATTAGAAATTTTAATTATTTGGTTGTGATGAGAAAATACTACTTTATTTTGTTGCTTTGGAGTGTGAAGTCCATGGCTGTACAATTTATAAATTTCAACTTAATATCAGCGTGAGGCATTTCAAAAGTCACATCATTAACAGAATATTTTCATGACGTGATTAAGTAGATTTTGAATATCATTTGCTGAGTGATAATGCAGTCAGCCCTCCCTCTTCTGTTTGTTTCTCTTATGAATGCATCTCACTGTGTCTCACTCATATTCCATAAATGGGGAGGCAGAACCGTCTCTATTCTGTGAAAATGTTGTGTGTATCAACTTCCATCCTTAGAGCTGTTTATTCCTGAGGTTCACTCCTTTGAAAAGTGACGCTGTCCTAGAGAGGGGCTCCCCATCCCTTTGCTGGCAGACCCTCATAGTTCTGGTGGTTTACATAGTGGGACCTTTACAGCAAGCTGCCCATCGCTGTCATTCTCAGTGCAGATGAGTTCAGAGCACAGAGGGGTTTTCTATCACAAGGCTCGGATTCTGCGCCTGGGAAAAAGTCACATGTGGGATGCATCTCACTCTTAAAGAGGAAAAGTAAAACTCCCAAACTGTCTGGTTTTCATCGCACTTAAAGACATGAATAAAACATGCAGAGCAGACTGTTAGGCAATAGCAAAATATTTGTGACGGGAACAGAAATCAGAGCTGGGGAGAGGGAGGTGAACCACAAACTGTAGCCGAGCTTGAGCTGGATGTGGGTGGGAGGACAGCCGGGGCTTCCAGGTCAGAGATACAGGGGCACGGAATTCACACCTGGAAGATAAAGGCGCTCTTCCCCCAAATCCGCATGCGCACTGGCACCTAGGAGGTTCTGGCTTCTGAGAGAGGGCAAATCAGGAGAGGAAAGAGATTATCAAGTTCCATAGACATTTACAGACAACAGAGAAAAACTGGCAAGTTTCTTTACTTTGGCCTGGTTTATGCAAGGAGATAAATTAAAACAAACAAACAAACAAACAAACAAACAAACTTCCAAGTGCTCATAGAATCTAGCAGGTGCTCCCTTAGAAAGCATCTGAGTCCGCACCATTAGTTTGGTTCACGTGACCTACTTACACGGTTCAGTTTCGTTAGCCTCCAAGGGAATATGCATGGAAACCTCAATGAGACACCACTAACATGCTCGCCAGAATAAACTGCATGGTGGAAAATACCAAGTTTGGTGGCGATGTGGAATACCCGAACCTATATATACACTAGGCTGGAAACGTCCACATGTAACATGATTTGGTAATCTTGTTGCTGGGTGAGTACACACATAGTTCCTACACAGCAGGCACTAAGATCAGAAGGTTTATAGTAGCACTGCCTGCAATATAAACCAACTAGAATGCCCATTAGCAGTAGTCTAGATAGCATACATGGTATATTGTCATCATCAACATCATCATCACCATCGTCTCTATCTCAGTGCTTGGAGGACATAATTATTGGATAAAAGCCAGACAAAGTTTATGCTGAGTCGGGACAGTGATTACCTTTGACAGGGTCAGGTAACACGGAAAGAAGGTGGGAGGGGGGCTTCTGAGTACTGGACAGCATTCCAGTTTCTTAATGTGGGTGCTGGTTGACTGAGCACATGCAACTTGTAAAATTATCAAGCCACACACTTTGAACGGGTTCAGTTTGTAAAAGCTGATTAAGCGGTCTGCTTGGGATGTTAAATGGCGGAATCAGCAGGCGGTGGTGACTGAGGCTAGAGAGCATCTTGACAACATGTTTGACATGTAAGCCTTCTTATGAAATAGGATTTGCTTCTTTTTTCTTGCATGAAAAATCAATAAAAATCAATAAAAAGCTAATTTAAACCGCCATGGAAAGATTCACAGAGAGGAAAAGGGTTTATTAAAGGAAAAGTAGGTTTTAGGCACCTAGAAGAAATGAACAGAATTTTCTCATAAAGAAAGGTTTCTTCAGTCCGGGCTGCAGAGGGCCCCAGAGGTATGATCACAACATGGATTTTGCAGGCAAATGGATGGAACTGGAAAATTTCATCCTGAGTGAGGTAACCCAGACACAGAAGGACATGCATGGTGTGTACTCACCGATAAGGGGATATTAGCTAAAAAAGTTCAGAATACCCATGAAACAACTCTCAGACTGTAAGAACCTTAACAAGAAGGAGGGCTGTGGATACTTGAAATCCACTTAGAAGGGGAACAAGATAATCGTGGGAGGCAGAGGGAGGGAGGAAATTGGGTGGGAGGGGCAGGATCTGGTATGGGGAGAGACAGGAGGGATGCCCAGAGGGCCAGGAGAATGAACGAATATGCAGCAGTAGGGGTTGGGGGCAGGGGGAAACTCTAGAAAGTCCCAGAGACCCAGGATGTGAGAGGCTACTAGGACTCTGGGCCCCAGTTGAGGCAGAGGGCCACCTACCCATATTCAAAATTTTTAACCCAGAATTGTTCCTGTCTAAAGGAGATGCAGGGACAAAAATAGAGCAGAGACTGAAAGAAAGACTGCGCAGTAACTAGCCCAACTGGCCCAGCTGGCCCATGTGTGCACACGACATCCTGACACTATTACTGAGGCCTGATAGCGCCTGCAGACAGGAGCCTGGCATGGCTGTCCTCGGAGAGGCTCTACCAGCAACTGACTGAGGCAAATGCAGATACTTACAGCCAACCTTTGGATTGAGGTCAGGGGCCGATACAGAAAAGTTAGAGGAAGAACTGAAGGAGTTGAAGAGATGGCAACCCCATAGGAAGAACAGTAGTGTCAACTAACCTGGACCCCTCAGAGCTCCCAGAGGCTAAACCAAAAACCAAGGAGCACACACAGACTGGTTCATGCTCCAGGGCACCTGTGTAGCAAAAGACTGCCTTGTATGACCTCAGAGGGAGAGGATGAGCTTAATCCTGTGGAAATGAGATGCGCAGGGAAGAGGGATGATGGTGGGGATGAGGTAGGAGTGGGTGAGCCAGTTGGGGAGCACCCTCTCAGAGCTGGGGGGTAAGGGGGTGGGGCGAAGAACTCAGCAAGTTTTCAAATGTAAATAAATAAAATAATGAAGATTAAAAAAGTACCTGAGAGAGAGGAAGGTAGTAGGGGCAGGGGGACTCGAAGAGAACTAGGTGCACAAAAGTTTCCAAGATAAAGGAATACCCACGTAACACAAATTCGTGTGTATTTAATCAGCTTAAAGAAATGAAAGATGGGATCAGAGCACGTGATGAATGAAGAGAAAGAAAGACAGCTGTGTGTGATAGCTCCTGCCTGTAATCCCAGAGTCTGGGGAGCTGTGGCTTAGGAAATCACTGTAGATCGACAAGCGACCTGGGCTATGGAACGAAAGCTCGCCTCAGAAAAAGGAGAGGGAGGAGTGAGGAGAGAGGGAATGTCAAAACTGAAAAGCCGTATTTGTCTCTAAAAATTAGAGTAGACTTCGTTGAATAAAATGTAATAGTAAAAATTCCTCAGAGGAGAATTTTAGTACAGGAAACTAAGGAAATCAGAAAAAAAAAATGATCAGTAAAGGGAAACAGGAAAGATACAAGGAGAGTGGACCAAAATGATCAGTACACGGGCAACTGGAGGCCCACAAGGGAAGAAACGGAGATCCGTGAAGTACACGTGTAACTAGAGTCCCGTAAGGGAAGACCCGGAGGTCAGCGAAAGCAAGGTGCACAAATACAACAGCTGACTGACTTCCAGAACTTATGAGGGGACACGAAGCCCCCTGAACTATGAAGCTTAGTGTCAGATGTGACAAAGTGAAACGTCTGTACTTAGTGATCAAACTGCACATACCAAAAACTAAGGGGGTGGGGGGCGGGAGTGCCAGAGAAGAAAGATGGATTCCGTACAAAGGACACATTTCAGGCTGACAGAGGGCTTCTCAGTGGCAGCCAGTGAAATGAGATGACAGACTGTTCATATTTCTGTATTCCAAGAAAATGGCTGTCATCCTACAATCATATTTCAAGAAACAGAGCAAAACCTAGCATTCACTGGTAACTACCACTCAGAAAATTCTTCCAGTTCTTGAAGAAACCTTTAAAGGTTCTTGGTGTAGACAGAAAATGAAACTCTATGGTCTGAACCGCAAAAAGGGAAGGACCTCCATACTGCTAAGGAGGGGGCTCTGATGAATGTCAGCATCACACCCTACTGCACCCCAGGGGAAACACCTAAGCTATAAAGGTCTCCTCTCTGGGGACAGGACCAAGAATGGAAGAGAGGGCAGTGGTGTCTTCCTTTTCGTGTTACTAGGTGAGTGTATGTTTGTTTCTACAAAAGCGAAGACGGAGAAAATTATTTTAGTGAGGTTTTAGAGTTCTCAACAGAATAAATTTCCTTAGCTATAAAAGCACTTCCTGCCTCCCTGAGAGCAGCCAGCCGCCAGCCGGGGTGGCTTGATGAAGCAGATAGTATCTTGTCTCTTGAGCAACAGGGGCAGTATGTGCTTGTGGTTGCTTTTGGAAAGGTTCTCAAAGTTCTTGGGGGAATCTGTGGTTCTTCTAGGTTTGTTTCCTCTCGTGTAAGTTAGCGCTCAGGCCACAGGGTTGCCTGTGTACGAGAGTTAAAAGAGATGTCCTGTGGGGCGGAGAGCCAAGCACAGGGAATGTCCTCACCATATGTTAATGTCGGCAATGTCCTCCTGCCTTCCCTTCTGCTGCCCCACAGATTTCCTAAAAGGAAGTCATCCTTGACTGTCGGACAAGCACATCACAGGCTAGCCCAGGGACTTGGTACCTGTGGTGACAAGCCCGCACTGCAGACAGCTCTAGCTAAGTCAATGAAAGTGCGTCTAAAAACGACACACAGAACACACTATTCCTGTATCTTTCCAAATATTATTTAGGACACTTTAGTGAAATTTTGAGAATTTTTTTGCCACCCTCCCTGAGAATACGAATGATCTAAGTTTAAATTTTATGGAGCGAGTGATAAAAAGACAATCTATTGCGGAGCTCTAAAAGTAATATGAATAATTGATAACAATAGCTAAAAGCAAATTGCTTGCATACAGCACTACTGAAGCACTGTCATCGAAAGCATTCTTGCTGCCTATCAGGTCTCCACATGGCTCTGGTACTATGACAGTTATTTATTAACACGCAGTTACATCAGATGCTTAATGATGCTGGAAACATAATTTCCTATCCTCACAAGATTTCCGATGAATGTAAAAGCTAGTCCTAGACCCATGCACTGGTGAGGAGATAATAGCAGATAGCTTTCCTGCCCAGGATGGCAGAGATCCTTCCTAAACCATCAGTTTGCCAGTGTGTTGCATCCCGAGGAGAGCGCTGAGCACACATGATCCTCTTTGCTACACCTATATTGTCCCCTAACCAGTTCTAAGTTTGAGATCTGACATATCACCCCTTCACACATACACACACACACCATTACTCAAAGTAGAAGAGACCATGTGTCTTCCTCATTTGCATCTCTCTCACAAAGTTGGTCTTGTTACACTCACAAAGCCCAAACCAGATGAAATGTTACATTGCTGAACGGTATGCCAAAAGTATACTATCTACTTTGAAATCTTGTTCTAGTTTTTAATCTCATACTCACCCGTTTGTGGAGGGATGCTTCTCTTGACTGACGAGGCGGGCAAATCTGCCTGTATCAAGAAGAGAAACCAGCAGTGTTGTGGGGACAGGAAATTGCGCTCGTATTTTGTCATAAGCCAATGAGGAAGCAGCCTTTTAATGAGAAGGCTTACTTTATCTGAGTTCAAACAAAAGGATCCTTCTGTACTTTAAGTGATGTTTGGGCCATTTATTGTCTTGTTGATTTTCATAACCCGTTCTCTTCGTATCTCAATTATAAATGAATACTTGTACCTGTGCCTCTTTCACGCATCTGTATGTGTCTGATGTATGCACACATGTGTGCAGCTGTGTCACAGTACGCACACTCTTGGAAACCAGGAAAGTGTCCTGTTTGCCTTGCTCTGCCTGATGCCTTTGCACGGGGCTTCTTACTGATCCTGGAGCTGCACTGGAGGCTAACAAGCTCCAGCAGTCTTCCTGTCTCAGCTTGTCCACTGTGTTGGGGCTACGAGCATGCCCAGCTGTTTGCTTGAGCGCTAGGATCCCTGCTCAGGTCCTCAGACTGTGCAGCGAGCACTTTTCCCCAGTGATTCATCTCTATGCCCTGTGATGTTGAGGCTTTTCTTAATGGGATACGTTGCAGCTATTCAATCCTTTATACCCCCTCATCCTATCACTGCATCTGCCATAAGGGTGACTGGGCCGGTGTCTACACAGGTCCTGACTATTCCGTGGAAATGAGCCTACCCGCATAAGAGAGGGCCACTCGCTGGCACCCTGGATGCCACAGAAGCAGAGATAAACACTTCTAGACGTGCGTGGATGAGGTAGGATGACTGCTCTGGGTGTGAGGATGGAGAGGATAATGTGGACCAGTTTGAGGTGAGTTGGTTCATGAAGGATAAGGCAGGAGAGGTAGAATGGGTTTGGTGATTACTATGGTTTGACAGCAAAAACAGGCGGGGTCACGAGATATGAGTAGGTCACTGTTGGGAGAACATTTTTCTGTTCTTCTGGGGGACTAATAGGATTCGATGTATAGTATTTGATTATAGAATGATTTTCTCTTCTAGTACTCCCCTGGGAATAGAAAACAGTGATTCCTAAAAGCAGCTGATGGGACTGGATCAGCCACATAGATGATCATGAAATGTGAAAATGTGTTTGTGAGTGCTATAGATTATTATTTTAAAACGCTAATGCAGTACTTTAACAAGGTAAAACCATAACTACTTTAATGCAAAGTGAAATTAGTTTCTAGAACATCCTACTTTTGAGAAAAGAAGAGTTAGACATCTTTAAACTGTATCGTAATAAACTTTGGTTAAAAATTAAGGCAAGGATATTATTTTATAAGTATGAAAACAATTTAGAGTGGAAAATTTTAACTTAATTTTAGGCTCTACTCAGGATATGCTAAGTTTGTGTTTATAGAAAAAACTGACATGTGCTCTTATGATATAGTTGAGACATTTCTTCCTGGAGTTAACTAAGGTATATAAGGGAAACTTAAAGGCCTTTGAAACTTTTTTAGCATATCTTTATGAATCATAAAAATATACCTGGCTGTGGTGGCATACACCTTTAATCCCAACATCTGGGAGGCAGGAGCAGTTGGATCTCTGAGGCTAGCCTGGTCTACCAGTGATATCCAGGATAGTAAGGGTACACTCTGTCTCAAAAACAAACAATAACGAAGAAGAATTATAAATATAATGAATTTGTGAAGTATTCAAGAACTTTTAATTAACATGTAGCAACTGAAAACTTCAGGATATATTGTCACTGAGATGATGGAAAATTAAGGAAAATGTGAAAACAATAATGACCTAAGGCTTTGGGGCTGAGGGGCTGGGGGTTCGTTTAATGCAGGGTTTCCCTGGCAACCGTGGAGATCTGAGTCCAAGCCTCAGCAGCAAGGTCAGAAAAGGCAAGTGCGGTGGTCTATGATTGTGATCCCACTACTGGGAAGGTAGAGGCAGGCAAGCTCTGGGTTAGAGAAAGACTTGTCTTTAATCTAAAGAAAAGAAGAGAATGATGAAGCCTGAGGAATAAGTCCCAAGGTGGCCCTCAGGCTGACACACGCATCTGTGCGTGTGCACGCACGCGCGCGCGCGCGCGCACACACACACACACACACACACACACTTACTCACTCACACACACACATACTGACACACATGGATCTGCACACTTAATGCACATACACACACACAGAAACAAGGGAATTAAAAATCTGCCAAAATGAAAAGAATTTCTGTCTGCCCATGACGACAATCCCCATGTCTCTTTTTTGCTTGGTTTGCACATGTGCCTAACTGTAGTTTCTATTTCATGGGTAGTTCATGATTTGCACAATATCTAATTTTACCTAGATAGACCATACTTCTGCTTTTAGAGAAAGAGTATCTTTCACATCCATATCAAATATCTATGCACTTTACTCTTCAAACGCCGAGAAAAAGAGGATGTAGTTAGAGAACACGAGAAATACAAACTTTACTTCTGCTTAAAGAAGGAAAAAATGTCAATGAGCAAAACTTGCTTACTTCACACAAGGAGACGCCAACTTTTACAGACTGTGGATCTTGTTTAGTTAAAACTGCACTGGTACCATATTTAATCACAGTGGCATTTAAATGAATATTTGGAGAAATTTCAGAGCCCAGAGACACGGAGGCATTTTGACAATATAAAGGCCAAATCAATAAACAATTATTCAGAGCATTGGCTTTATGGGGTTCAGAATTGTTGGCCAGTCAGTTTTCTGAACTTCTGAGATCACAGTGGGCACCCAACATTAGCCAGAGGCAGCACACCCAGGCTTAAAATGGGGAATGTGGCAAATGAATGTGGACTGTCTGGGTGACAGTTTCTCCGTGCGGCAGACAGTGTGGGCAGTTATTCTGCTGATGAAGGGCATTTCCCCCCTTTCTCCTTTTTAAGCTGCTTCGCTTGTCTGGGGCAACTTCTGAGATTAAAAGCAGCAAGCAAATAGGGCGGGATCAAGTTCTGACACCCTGCTATATGTTACTGTTTTTAATTCTTTTTATACATTTAATCAGCCACGTGTTTGTGGCCTAATGAGAAAGGGTTCTGGGCAGAAAGTGAGAGTGGAACAAGCTATGCATTTAGTTTCGAAATGGGGGGACTGAGAGGAATTGGAAGGCTGGGGTTCTGGTGTCCTGGCTTGGGGGAATTCCTGTTGATGTCCAAATTTAGATGTGAGACATGCATAAAGTGAGGGCTTTTAGAAAATTAAGTATGAAGACAATAATATAGTTTTTATTAAATATGGTGAGGGTAATATCTGGGGCTAAGTAGAATGAACTATCAAGGTTAATATTCTGCCTTTACATCAGTATGGCTAATAGAAAGTTTGGACGCTGTCTGTGTTTGATGTTTTTCTCTCTCGGGCAGCTTTGTGCTGGATGTTGAAATACTCTCTGTTGGACTGTTTTTGTGGTTTGAGCATGAAATGCCTGGCAGAACCTATGTGTGAATGCTTGGTTCCCATTGGCAGTTCTGTTTGAAGGAAGGTTGTGGAACCCTTAAAGGCCAGTACAAATGGGCCTTGGTTTTGTCATAGTCTGTGCCCACTTCTTGTCGCTGTCTGTTTCCTGGTTGTGGATACAAGGAGACCAGGCCCATGACACGTGATGCCCTGGTATCCCTGCCGTGATGATTATACCTCTTCAACGCTAAGACAAACCCTTTCTCCCTCAAGTTGCTTCTTGCCAGTTATTTGGTTACAGTGACAGAAAAAATTGGAAAAATAAGGGTAGTTGACATAAACTGTCCTTTTCTTCAGCCCCGGGAGCTCAGGAGACTCTAAAACTCCTCTCTGACAGTTGATGTTGACGGTTGAAAGGAGACAAAGCAGACTTCCATGGCAGCATGGGACTGAAACCTCTTGGCTTTCTATTACTCGAACAAATCTTTGCAGCAAACATCACTGACAAACGAGCTACAGGTAGAACGGGTAATTTTCACAGTGGGGGAATTCGCTGTCATGATCACATTCGCCAAGGATTATATTCAGCCGGAGCTCTTTGCTGCAAAAGACCTGGCATAAAAAGTGACTTGGAAAGCGGTCAGGATATGGTCCAGGATCTATGCAGAGCTCTGAGGTTAGAGACAGAGGACAGAAAACCAGGTCACCCCACCTGGGCATTCGGGTTAGGGTGGCACTGCTGACCCCACGGTGCTGGGCCCTTGAGGACACTTTAGCTGGAGTCTCTGTGGCACTCCGGGGTTTCAGTGTGACATCCTCAAACATCTGGTCACCCTTCCGAGGTCAAAGTACATCTTTCTGGAACTGACTGAAGGGTCTGGTTACAGTCAGACCCTGAGCTGAATCTTCCTATTCTAGAAGGCAGTCTAATTCTGCCTCCCAACGTGCTTAGCATTGGGAAACAGTGATATGCCTGGATTATTATAGAACCAAAATTCAGAGCAAAACTGGAGAAATGCCTCAGTGGGAAAGGTGCTCATCACCAAGCTTGCTGACCGACGTTTAAACCCTGGGAGCCATGTGGTAGGAGAGAACCTCTGACCTCCACGTGTGAGCAGTGTCCTGAATATGCCACCCCCCAAATACACAAAGATCTCATAAAAGGAGAAAAAAAGATTAAAAAGCCTTAAAACAAAAACACAAGAACAAAACATAAAAGGGCACTCAGTCTGCATTCTGTAATGAATCCAAACCAATACAAAAATAGAAATCTATTTTCCCTGGATTTGCTGAGATGTGGGAAAAAAGGTACACTCAGAACACACCATTGATAAACTTGTAAATCATTTATGTAGCACCTTGTAATATAATGTGCTGATCCCTCTTTGAGTGCAGTGTGAATATTAACTTGACTGAGTCTCCTACTGGTGCATTGCGGCAGCAGTTTGTAGAGGGGAAACTCAAGTCCAAAAGGGCTCAGTGCCTTATCCGTAATCTCTGCCAATTAGCTTTGGGCAGAGAGATTTGAGGCCAAGCTGTCTGGAGATTAAGAGCCGATACTGTTCCAGTCAATCATGGTTTTATATGTATGTACTCTTAAGAAAAGCCCAGTAAACAGTGTACAACTTACTCTACATGGTGGATTCTTTCCTCTGAACCATTTGTATTACTATCTAAGGCTATGAGGTAACAGAACTCTATTATGTATTTTGAATTTTTATTTTTTGTATATGGGTGCATGTATATCTGTGTATCACTTTGTACACACAGTGTCCATAGAGGCCAGAAGAAGGTATCAAATCCCTTGAGACTGGGGTTGCAGATGTTGTGCTCCACCATATGGCTACTGAGAATCAATGTGGGTCATCTGGAAGAGTGGTCATTGCTCTTAATCCCTAGTTGTCTCTCTGATACTCATTATGTGTGTCATATATATATATATATACATATATAATTTGTAATATTATATTAACACATTTTACACATTATATGTGTAATATATGTAATACATACTTTATATTACATGTTTATGTAATGTATATGAATGTGTCTGTGTGAGTGTGTGCACACACACACGTGTGTGTGTGTGTTTGTAGATAGAGGCAGGTCAGCCAGACTAGGGTGTTGGCTGACTAGGCACAGGAGGAGTTAAAGGTGTTTGCTGATGCCAGACTTGGAAATTTCTAGGATCCCAGGATCCAAACTCTAGTGCTCCTGCCTCTGCAGGTAGTGCTCTTAACCCTGAGCCATATCACCGGCCCGACAATCACATATCCTTTTGATGGAGGTTGATTCCTAAGTTGCTGTCAGAAACAACTGCAATCAAACAACTCTACCCGGAGTTGAAAGCTCAGACTCACGAGCAGACATTACAGGATGTCTGTAAAGAGATACGCCTTCGTATCCTTTCCCACTCTGTTTCACACTCAAAGGAATGTTTCCAACTCTTTTAGTGAGTAACTGTTTTACCTTAATGCCTCATGTCACCAGTGACTTATTTTTAAGTTCAAGAATTATACACTGAATATGTGTATGAGTCGGACACTGCTGAGAAATGCACACACATATACATGGTGATAGAGCAGATATGATGGGTTTTATGAACCTTCATCAGCACTTGTGCTTAAAAGGCAAGGTTGCTCATCTTTCTCAAAAGATTATGATTTTTGTCATATTTTAACTTACAGAAAGGAGAAGTTCAGAGGAACATAGGTTACCCAGAAACACATCTAAGACAGTTTAAAAATGAGACCTGGGACTCTCCCCCCCCCCATAGTCTTAAATCACTGATCCTGAATCCATACATTTATGAGAAACTATGAACACGATTGCTTTTCTGATAGCTGTGATTTCTCTTTATCTCACACACTGGTGAATTTTCTTCTCCAGTCTGCATACATGACTTTGTTTAAACAGAAACATTTCTTGTTTGTTTCCTGAGTATAGATTAGAAATTGGAAACAGGAGCTGTGTGCTTTGATATATGAACTGTGGTGCTTCCGGGGTGGGTACCAATTTTGTTAATGGTTTCTGTTTCCTATTCTGTATCGTTCACACATGCACAAAATCTGTCACCTGTCTGCCAATTAAAAGTTGGAATGGCATGCTACAGGATGGCATATGCTGTATGTTGGCTTCAAGCTTCCTGTTCTCATGAGAGTGGTATGCGTTCCAGGTCTGGGGAGAGACCCTGCCTCAAAAAATAACGAGCCGAGTTGGGGAAATGATTCAGTAGGTAAGAATACTTACTGCACATGCCTGGGGCATATTACCATTGGCAGGCAACTGTAATCCCAGTGCTTTGGAGGGTGAAGGAGACAGATAGATAACTGGACCTTGCTGTTCAGTAAGAAATCTTGTCTCAAGGGAATAAGGTAGAAAGTGATAGAGCCAGACACTCAAGTCCCTGCTCTGGCCTTTTCGAGAATTCATGTGCACATCTCTATGTATGAAACATATGCACTCACACACATACACAAATTAAGTAAGTGAAGAGATGGAGGAAGCCACTTGCATTGAATAGCTGGTCTACACACACACACACACTCACACCCCTAAAGAAGAATAAACAAAGGTACTGTATTGTTCAGAAAGACAATGGTTTGATTTTATCTCTTCATATAATTTCCCATATTTGTGTTTGCGGTGGTTAATCTTCATTATCAATGTGACTGAATTTAGAATCACCACAAAACACACCTCTGGGTGTGTCTGTGAAGGTCTTCCCTGAAAGGCTTATCTGAAGGGGGAAGAGGTTGTGTGTACTGGACTGCACAAAAAGAAGGAAGGAAGCTGAGTGCCAGCATGTCACCTCTTTTGGCTTTCCTGACTGAAGATGCCACACCACCAGGTGTCTCAGGGTACTGCTGTCATGACTCTCCTGCCAAAAAGGATCGTGCCTTCCAACTGTAAGCCAAGATAAACCCTTCCATCTTTAAGTCCTTTATCACAAATTTTGTTTCAGCAACGAGAAAAGTACTGGAGACAGCAGTCCTGAAACACAGATTTAGGTTTGTTTTAAAGGCAAAGAACAACTTATTCCAAAGAGTTTTCTACAATATTAGGGGAATCGAAATCCTCAGTTCACTTTCCTAGACATCAGTTTACTGACAGTACAAGTTAGCTTATGATAGTTTCAAGGAAGCATAATTTTCACCTTTGTCATCTTTGGGCCCTAAGAATTAAACTACTGTGACAGACTAGATGGATGAAGCATATAGATTTAAGTTATAGGGCACGGGGAATTCCCTAAGAAAATGAAGACCCCCCCCCCCAAAAAAAAACCAGGTTTATGACTGTATTGCTGAATCTGATCAGGAGCAGTTTAAGTTATAAAATGGGCCAGCAGGCATGTCCAACCTTTTTATAGCCGGATACTGTGGTGTCAACTACAGGTTTCACACTTGAGATCTGCACAACTGAGTGGTTTCTTTTTTTTTTTTTAATCATAAAAAGTCCACCAAGTTTTAAGTTTATATGTAATTTTGGGGTGGGCCACTTTCATAGCTGTCACCTGCTGCATGTGGCCCGCGGGCACAGGCTGGATGCACCTGCTAGGCTATTTAACTGGACAGAGAAGTGAATAGGAAGGAAAGAGTTACTGTAACAAGAGTTGGCAGACATTACCACTTCCTATATTTTAGTCAGAGCATCTTTCCTAAGTGATTTTCAAAGTCCTTTAAGAAATAGAATAAAGGTCCAAGTATCCTGGACCTATTGTATTTTTTGTCTCTTAATCCGAATCGCTATGTTATAGCAACATTTTGGACGAGTAATCATAGTAACTCTTTTAAGGCTAAAAGACCTGGATGTAGCAGACTACTCAACCGAACAGAAGACTTTGTCAGCTACCCTTTGCTAAGTGTTTAAGTGCACCCAACTAAGATTTCCCGAGTGCCTATTATCTTACTTTTATCTTATTTTATCCGGAGTTCCCTGACTTGCTGTTCTTGTTTCACAGTGGTTTAGAGAAATTCGGGGTCCTCAAGCCAAGCGACTCAACCAAGATGACCGCTTAACTGGGGGCGTAGTTTGGGGGCTTCAAGCCAGAACTGTTTCCTCCTGAGAATGATCGACTAGGGTAGGACCACTCACAGCCCTCTTCTTTTGCCAGTTGTGGACCATTCACTTCCCGTTCACCAAGATGATCCATCAGGTGAGGTAGGAAGAGTGGTCACTAAGTAATTACACGCAGAGACCGGTCCCGCCTCTTTGACACAGAAGTGACAAGGCAAAGCTCGCTCGACCTCTCCCTCCTCTACAGCGGCTGCGCGGACAGCCCGCAGCCCTCACTTAAGATGGCGAAAGCTTCCTCAGCCGCCCGCTCTTCTTCCTCTGGGAGGCGATCGGGCCCGCCTCTTCGGGCGCCACAGTCGCGTGACCCGCACAATGGCTAACAGCCAACCTAAGGCTTCCCAGCAACGCCAAGCAAAAGTCATGACGGCCGCCGCGGGCTCGGCGAGCCGTGTCGCAGTGCCCTTGTTGTTGTGTGCGATGCTAGCGCCCAGCGGCGGCGCCTACGTGCTAGACGACTCCGACGGGCTGGGCCGGGAGTTCGATGGCATCGGCGCAGTCAGCGGCGGCGGGGTGAGCGCCGGCTGGCGGGAGGCGGGAACGCGGGGGCGGGGGGAGCGCGGGGAATGCGGGGGCCGCCCCCTCCCACAAGCCCCCGCGGCGTTGCCGGGCGAGCAGACGCCGCCGCCCGCACGCCGGCTTGAGACGAACCCAGGCTGGCGGTTAGGTTGGAATGGGGAGCCGGAGGGGACAGGTGTCTGCTGCAGTCAAGGGGCGAGGGCTCGAGGGAGCCCTCGTTCTGGACCGCCCGCCAGGGCTGTCCTTGCCGCGCTGGAAGGGTCGCCTCCGGAAAAGCCAGGAGGGACCGTGGGAGAGTGCTTTAGTGGTTCTCCTCCTTCCCAGGGAGCTAGTCTGTGGAGCCGCGAGTCAGAAGACATAGGCAGGGTTTGGGGACCCTACGTGAGCAGTGAGTAGCACCCCGCCCCCCTCCGTGTGTGTGTGTGTGTGTGTGTGTGTGTGTGTGTGTGTG
>BDUI01000038.1:8378-26666 GCA_002335545.1 Apodemus speciosus | reverse complement strand
GGGGGGTGGGGGAGACTTGTGGCTCTCTTAGGGGTGGTTTTAATCTGTTGTGGGGGTGGGGGGGGGGGGGTGGGGGAGACTTGTGGCTCTCTTAGGGGTGGTTTTAATCTGTTGTGATAAAGGTGTTTGTGGATCGGAACTGTTGCTCTTAGAATCCAAGCGGGTCAGCTCAACTTAGGAGACCTCAGAAGGAAAACAGCTAAGGAGACAAAATGAAGTCAGAGAGGGAGAAAATGAGAGGGAGGTAGGTCAGTTACTGGGCCCTGCTTCAGTATTCATAATTAATGTATGCTGAAAGACAAAAAGTGAAAGTCAAAGCCAGAGGGTCCCCCCCCCCCAACCGAAGCTTTCCTCAGGCAGGGGGATGTCTTAGTGTTAAGACCTTTTAGACAGGTAGCTAATGCTGATGCGGTGCATTTACTGAAGCTGAAGCTAAATTAGAGACAACGACATATCAGGGCAGCTCTTGGAGTTCTCATCAAGGAAGCAATGGGGAAGACTGTCATCCCCATGAGGCCCCACTTAGCAGAAAGTAGTGTCTGAGAACCCCGAGCGCACACGAGGACTTTGACCTCTGTCTGGCCTTGATGTTTCCTCTGCTGGCTCTGAGTAGGACTTTGCTGTCGTGGTAGGCATGCACATTCACCTTTTCTCGGAGCTTGCTGTATCATGACTGTTACATTGTGGGATAGAAGGGCTGGGGCTCAGGAGTTCAGGGCGTCACAGCCAAGGTTGGGAGGGCAATTGCTGTGGGATGTGGGCTTGAGGGTGGAAAACCTGCGGTTGAAAGCTCAGCAGAACTTAGTCCTGGGGTTGTAAAATGTGATAGCATCTGTCTCGGTACTGCTTTTAAAGTGACACTGTGGCTTTATTGTGTAAGAACCTTACAGTGTTTAAGATAATGAAAAATATGAAAGAAGATACTTTGCAAAGCCACCTTCTTATATAATTCTCATCTGCACAACTTCTGAAGCAGAACTAGAATACAAGAACAGTACAACATTAAAAAATTTTTGCTGGGCAGTGGTGGCACACATAATCCCAGCACCAGGGAGGCAGAGGCAGGTGGATTTCTGAGTTTGAGGCCAGGCAGAGTCAGTTTCAGGACAGTCAGGGCTATACAGAGAAACCCTGTCTTGAA
Organism: Apodemus speciosus; assembly: GCA_002335545.1. Classification (NCBI taxonomy): domain Eukaryota; kingdom Metazoa; phylum Chordata; class Mammalia; order Rodentia; family Muridae; genus Apodemus; species Apodemus speciosus. Next base: position 25,525 of record BDUI01000038.1, on the reverse strand, counting down.
AAACCAAAACAAACAAAAATGTTTTAGTGTGTGTTTGCTTGCAAGTGTGTGTGTGTGTGTGTAAATATGAATGTGAGCATGTGTGTGTGCATGTGAGTGTGCGTGTGCGTGTGCGTGTGCGTGTGCGTGTGCGTGTGCGTGTGTGTGTGTGTGTGTGTGTGTGTGTATATATGTGTGTACGTACCTAAGAGGCTCTGGAAAGCACAGCCCTGTGTCATGTCCTTCCTTTTGCTCTCCCTATTCAGATGGCACTGAACCCTCCCACATGCACTATGAGCTAGATGAGAATTATTTCCGAGGCTATGAGTGGTGGCTAATGAAGGAAGCTAAGAAGAGGAACCCAAATATTATACTTATGGGTAAGGTAAAGTGCTTAGGACTCTCTTTCCCTTTGACTCTCTTAATACTAAAGTTCCAACTTTTGGATATGACCCCTTTACTCCGAGCTATGAAACATATACCAGGAATGAAATTTCATTGTCACTGTATATTATGTTGTGTGTCCGTGCCTTGATTGATTGATTGACTTGTTGATTGAGTTTTGAGGCAGAGTCTCCCTTTGTGACCTAGAGTAGCCTGTAACTTGCTGTTAGCCCTACCTCATTCTCCTGTTGTTTCTGAAGTGAAGCTCTGGGTCATAGACTTCCCATCATGCCTTGCTTGTTATTTTTAAACCTTGGTGCCTTAGGGTTTCTATTGCTGTGATGAAACACCATGATAGACAATGCAAGCTGGGGAGGAAGGGGTTGGGTTTTTCTTTTTTTTTCCTGCCTTATACTTCTGGATCACTGTTTATCACTGAAGGAAGTCAGGACAGGAACTCAAACAGGGCAGGAACTTGGAGGCAGGAGCTGATGCAGAGGTCATGGAAGGATGCTGCTTACAAGCTTGCTCATCACGACTTGCTCAGCCTCCTTTTGTATAGAACTCAAAACCAACAGCCCAGGGATGGTAGTTAAGAAAATGCCCTGCAGGCTTACATACAGCCGAATCTTGTAGAGGCTTTTTCTTAATCAAACTCCCCTCGTCTCTGATGACTTTAGCTTGTGTCAAGTTAACATAAAGCTGTCTAGAACTCTTGGTGATGTTAAGATTATCAGAGACTAAGGATTCTAAACAAATTCTGTATCCAGTTTCTGCCCATATTGGGTTTAGGTATTAGCATTGGACACAACTGGAGAGTTGTTCAAGCTGGCCTGAATTCATTTCACAGTTGTGCAGCAGCAGGGAGCACTTTAAATAGCCATGCATTGGGCTTTTATCACTTGAAGTAAATTTGTTATCTTGATTACATTCAGACTGAGTTAAATAGAATTATAGCCTATTTGAAATACTGTAAGTTACTGAAAATTAGTTCCCTTGATAATTAAAGGAAAAGAGTATTACTTTCCAAATTAAAAGAGCACTGAAGAATGTATTCCTCCAAATGTTTTTTTATGAGAGATTTCAGAAATGTTTGGAACTGTATACGCATTGTTGACTTGAGCATGTGCTCCCCCTGTCCCGTTTCCAAGGTGTGACTTCATGTTAATGTAGATGTTCAGCATGCTAAACCACAACCCAGCAAAGACGCACACGTGGCCCTTTACTGTACTTAGCAGTGCATTGTCTTTAAAGGTTCTGTTGTTTCTGTGTGTCATACTTTTTATGTAGTGAAATTAGCTTAGAAAAAAATATTGTGTCAGGTTGACTTTGATTTTTTTTAGCAGCAAACTAGACTTGTCATACATTTAAGTGGAAATGAGCTGCTGAGCTTATTTTTCAAATACTGTAGTTGAAGTAGGAAATATAACCAGTGCCTTTCAGTTCTCCCTCCTAACTTCACAGGCAAGAGTTCCTGAGATCATGCACACACGGACAGTCCCTCACCCAGTAGCACTCCCCTATTGACATATTGACATTTTTGTGTTTACTTAATGGCCGAGTTAGGTTTGCTGAGCTTGGTTGCCAGGTGTACTGATGACTAACCTTGGTTTGTAAGACAATATCCTTGTGAGTGAGAATTTAACTTTATGTGGCACTGATTATGTGAGGGTTGTTTTGGAATAAGCCTTTCAGGGCTTCTCAGTTTGACCACAGAGAACAAGAGTGTAATATTGAATATCCTATAGAAAACAGAGATGTTAAAACGTGTGTTTCTTTCTGTTAGAAAATTCTGTGAGGGAGTTGTTGTTGTTTTTCTTAATAATTATTTCATTTTCTTAAAAGGACAGTTGGAAGTATAGGACATAGCTGTCAGGATCAGTAAGAAATCTTGGTTTCTGTTGAATAGAAATAATTTTTGCATTTGCATGTGGTGGAGTCTCTCCTTTGAGCCATCTTTACGTTGGCCTTGGCCTAGTGCACTGGTTCTCAGCTGTCTCAGGCACCAGCACTGTTTCACACGCTCCTCTCTGCCTTTGTTCTCCCTGCAGGGTTGCCGTGGTCATTCCCTGGATGGCTGGGCAAAGGGTTCAGCTGGCCTTATGTAAATCTTCAGCTCACTGCCTACTATGTTGTCAGATGGATTTTGGGCGCCAAGCATTATCATGACCTGGACATTGATTATATTGGGGTTAGTAACATAGTTTAACATACTTTATTCTTAATTTTATTTTTGTGTATGTATAAGTTTAGAAAATAATTAGAATTTTGATCCATGAGAAAGATTTACAACCATATTTTAGGCATAGAAATACACTTTACATATTGCACAACACCATAACAGGGTGTTTTGATACAGGTTTTATTTTTAATTATTATTTATGTGTATGGTGTTTTGCTTGCATGTATGCCTCTGCACCATGTGCATGAAGTGTCCTCATAGGCCAGTAGAGGACATCAGGTCTCCTGAAACTGGGAGTTACAGATGGTTGGGAACTTGATCGTGGGTCCTGGGAACTGAACCAAGGTTCTCTGAAGAGCAACCAGTGCTCTTAACTACTGAGCCATCTCTCAGCCCCTTGTTATAGTTTTAAGAAGAAAAAAGGGAAATTCTTTAGGTTACAGTACTCAGACCAGATTTTAAAAAGCACCTTTTTAAATTGATCAATAGGAAAAATGTGTTCAGAGGACTAGTTTTATTTAGTTCCTAGTCAATGGGGTTGAAAGGATGCCCAAGTTTTATATCATTGCTTCAAAACAAAACAACCCCTTCCCCCAAAATATGTTGCCTTTTTTAGGGAATGCATAAATGGTTCTTGTTATTTCAAGAGACAGACAGTTGAGCATATATATATATCTACCATGAGAAAAAACAAGTCAAATCACCTACAATGGAGTTGAAACTAAAAAAAAAAAGACTCAGTCCTTCCTCCTCCTCCCTCCTCCTCCTACCTAATGCTTGACACTTGACACTGCGACTCCGTGTTGACTAATCCTTTTGTATCATGAGACTGATTTATTACTTTGGTGTCTAATAATGCTGCAAATGGCCTGCAGCTGACCTCTTGTTACTATTCTTTGCCAATCTAAGTTATTCTTGCCTTTCAACAGTACTGAATATTCTACTTTTAATTTTTTTCACAGTAAAACATTTTTATTTTTTTCTCAAGATTTATTCATTCATTACATATAAGTACACTGTTGCTGTGCTCAGACACTCCAGACGAGGGCATGTTTTTAATTGGCAAGTTTTCTTTTCCTACTTTTACTTTGGGGATTATAATCACATCGCTCTCTTCCCTTGCCTCCCTCCAAGCCTTCTTACGCACCACTCCTGACTCATTCACTACCCCCTTTCTTCACTAACTGTTCTTACAAGCATGTATGTGTATGTATACATATATATTCCTACATATAGACTGTTCAGTCCATATAATGTACTCGTATGTATGTTTTCAGGGCTGACAACCAACTGGTGTGCTGGTCTCTGGGGAAGACCACCCCTCCCCCTCACAGCTTTCCTCAGTTGCCTGCAGTTGTTTGAGGCCTCCTGGCCTCCCCCTGCTCTTCTGCACGTCTGCTGGTGGTGTCCTTGTTTAGCTCACATTAGCCCAGTCATGGTGGCGAGACTATGGGTGTCATTTGTGACATTCCCAGGAGTCATAATCTCACAGCAAACTCCCTGACCCTCTAGCTCTTACTGCCCGACTCCTGGTGTGTTGTCTGAGCCTGAGGTGTGTCTGGGGGTGTTTTGTAGATCTATCCATTGGGGTGGGACTCCACAAGTCTGCATTTTCATTGGCTTTTTTTTTTTTTTTTTTGTTTGTACCAATCCAATTCAAATTCTCCTTCAAAGCCTTTGTTGTTGTTGTTGGTGGTGGTGGTTTGTTTTGCTTCTTTTTTGTCTGTTTTGTTTTTGTTTTCTAAGACAGGGTTTCTGTGCATAGACTTGACTGTCCTAGAACTGACTGTCCTAGAACTAGCTTGTTGACCTCGAACTCACAGAGATCCACCTACCTCTGCCTCCTTAGTGCTGGGGTTAAAGGTGTGTGCCACTGCTGCCTGGCTCTCCTCCAAAGCTTTTTATCTAGTTTTAAAACAATAATGTAGTGCCTTTATACTTTAAAACTTATTCTCAATTTGGTGAGTTTTCTGTTTGTGCCCTAAACCAGGGATTACCTGATTTCTTTTATAAAGAGCTAGTGCATAAATATTAAATTGGCATTAGTAGGTCATTGGCAATAGTAGGATACAGAAGCATTTACAGTGTGACCGTTTCAAACTGAAGCCATTTTTCACTCTTAAACCTTGAAAACACAGGTGACGGACAAGATTTTTCAGGCTGCTAGAAATCTGCCTTTTCTGTCCTAACCTGTTATTTAAAGTGTTTTAATGTATTAAAAAGTTTAAAATATCATATTGCAGCTTTACTGAGTTTGACTGTTGGAGGCTAGCCACATACTTCAAACTGTACCCCAAAAGCCTCACACATAGCCGCAGTGGCTCTCCGTAAACATTTGTGTTTTAATACATTGTTGACTAAAGCTGATATTGTATTGAAGTTTTCATGCACTCACAATATCAGTTATCAGCAAGTGTGTCCTAAACTTCCGCTGTGTGGTAGAACAGTGGCTGTCGTGTTGCAGCAGCGACCTGAGCTGCTGTCAGTGAGAGACGGACTCTGCTGCAGATCATGATCCTCCAGGAGGATGAGCCACGGCGACAGGACAGGAAGGCAGCCAGGACATCCCGCTTTCGCTCTCCTTGTCCAGCTGACCGTTTGTATCTGGGAACTTTTTACATGTTGGTACATTTAACCCATTAGTGTGATTAACTGCAGATGGATCTCTTAGATTTCTGATATGGTACTTGTTCACAAACTATATCCTGTGAATGATGGTTAACTGTCATGGTTAGTCACATGCGGTGGGGAGGCACTTTTCAGATAAGTTCTTTATCACACCTAGACTCATCTCTAGACTACTGGACTGAAGGCCCAGAAGTTCCCTTTCTGCTCTGAAACCACACCTCAAGATTCTGAGCCTAAGAGCACAGTGTTTCTTTTCCCACTTCCTCACTAAGAGCCTGCTCTTGTGTTCCCGCAGATCAGTACATTTCTCCGCATAAACACATTCCTTCCAAATTCCTTCTAACCATTCCCTGGTAAATAATTTGCTTTTTACTATGTCTGTATATTAGAATTATTTCAGTGATTCTCACACCTGTTTGTTCTCCAACGTCCAATGTAGGCTTTGTATACATCATAATTCTAATAGTTTTCGCATGAATGTATACTCTATTGATGGAAATCTCTGAATGTATACTCTATTGATGGAAATCTCTGCCTTATTTTGAAAAAAAAATTTTATGTATATGAGTGTTAGGCTGTGTATATGGATGTGCACCACATGTGTGCCTGCTGTGCACGGAGGCCAGGAGAGGGCCCTGGATCTCCTGGAACTGTAGCTAAAGATGTCGTTGGCTAGCTGCTACAGTGTGCTAGGAAATGACTGGTCCTCTGAGCGAGCACTAAGTCTCTTTATGTTGTGCTGTCTCTCAGCCCCATATATGACTTTTTGAAAAATATTTTCAAAATATTTGTTAAAAACTTTAAACTGTTAAAAGTTATTTTGCTTTATAAAAGTATAAATTCTATGACAGCAGTTTGTAAAATCTGGAAACTAGCTCATCAGGTAAATGAGACATGGTACTTTAATGATTGTGTTCACTTTCTCATGTTTGAAAACTTTCATTTCAGATATTTTGAATTTTTGTTTTGTAGATTTGGAATGAAAGGCCATTTGACGCCAACTATATAAAGGTCTGTAAAACTAGTATCTCTCTTTGCTTATGCTTTCTTATAAAAATTTTGGAGGACAGTTAGATTAGAAACTCTTTTTTTGACAGCATAGTTAATTTACTAGATGTGACATAGAATTAAATTGTTAATATTCTGATATTGAAGGATATGTATGTGAGTCTTCATAGGTCCTAAATGGYCTGTATCTGAAGGTTTGTTTGTTTTCATTAGAGCAGGGTAGTGCTGTGGCTAATAGTGGAATTCATGCTTAGTAGTTACATCTTTAGCATGAAAAGAAGCAAAACAACAAAAAGGCATTAGGCAGGCATAGTTCTACACACCTTTAATCCTAGTCCTTGGGAGGCAGAGCCAGGGCTCTGAGGTTTGGAGGCCAGCCTGGTCTACACAGCGAGGTCTACACAGTGCTGTAGAGAGAAGCCTGATGCCCACAAGCAAACATGCTTATGCACAGATGAGCACATGTGTATGTGTGTGAGCTTAGATTTAGAATTCTGATGAACATTAAAACAAGTGGATTATTTTGGATTTTAAAGACTGAAGAAATTTAGCTTTATTCTTTATCATATTTCTGAATTTCTTTGAAATACTCATGATATTGTTGGAGTGTGTTCTAGTTACATTTTTTGCCTGTTATAAAATATTTGGGAAGGAAAGGACTTATTTGGCTTACATTTCTGAGTTAGTCCATTACTGAGGCAGATGCCACTTTAAGGAACATGGAGCAGAAACTTTGGAGAATTGCTGGTTGTTGTCCCACTCTGAGGTTCAGGATTAACTAGCTTTCTCATACAGCCCAGGACCATGGTCTAGGGATAGCGCTGCCCATTATGGATTGGGCTATCCTGTGTTAGTTAGCAGTCAGAGTAATCGATTGGGCTATCCTGTGTTAGTCAGCAGTCAGAGTAATCCCCCACAGACATGGCCATAGGGAAATCCCTCAAACAAGAATCTCATGTGACACTGGCCTGTGTCAGGTTGACAGGACAGAAGATGTTATATAACATGGTTCTGTTTGAAATCATGGAACAGGTAGTACCTGGTATTTACAAATCTTATCCTGTACTACTTTTCTCAAGGCATTTTAGCATCTGCAAGTCCCTCCCAGGAGGCCGCTGCTCTTGTCATCAGTTTTAGGAAATAGAAAACTGAACGTTTCTATTTCCAATGATTCCTGTCATTGGCAAAACCCAGTAGTTTTACTTTTCAGACTTAGCTGTTTACTAGTTTATTTTTTTTATCACTATTTGTCTTGTCACACACACACACACACACACACACACACACACACACACTGTGGTAAGTACTGTGGTAAGGTGCATTTTAACGTGTCTGTGTTAGAGGGAGGTAGGGTATTGTTTTGAGGGGATCCATGGGAGATCACAGTGAGGTGACTCAGTGTCAGTGCCAGGCTGCAGGCATGAAGTAGGATGGTAAACAGTGATGTCAGTGCAGTGGCAAAGGTTAAGGGTAGTTATTCTGGAGACCAATGCAAGTGACATGGTCTAGGAACACAGACTTATCTTACTCCAAATTTCATGTTCAGTGTAAAGCAGATTTATGAAGTTCCAGAGTAACAGAACAAGGCAAGTCAAGACACTTGTCAAATGCATAGCAGAGACATGAAGGAGGCAGTCACAACCGCCCAGGCAGAAAGATGACCTGTAGGTGTCAGATGTGGTCTAATGACACTTTGGGCCTGCTGGCTGGTAGTAAATAGACAGTAGGTAAGTACTGCACCCCGGATGCTTTATCCGTTAGGCGTGGAGTGTTAGAGGGCTGAAGGTAGCCTATGAATTATACTTAGGCTCCTGACCTGGCACATTCCAGCCTCTCCCTATAACCGAAGTTCTGATCAGTCTGCTGTGCCTTCCTAGGAGTTCTTGTTCACAGAGTTGGAGACTGGGTTGGGTATGGGAGATGGCACAGTGGGTCTATTAGAAAACTAAAGCACAAGGTTATTAGTGGAAGGTCATGAGCTTGATGAGTCAGAAAGGCAGGAACAGAAGCCCAAGTTAGTGCATGCCTAGCATAGTAATAGGATTTGTTTCATTTGGGGGAACATTAGAATTGACATTTGGTTTCCATTCTTGCAAGTTAGTGATTGAATTGCAGCTCTAAGATTCACTATCAGTAATTTTGAGTAGTCAGACTTCATTTATTTTTCTTCTGACCTTGGGTTTTCCTACATGTCTCAGGATATAGAAGCATGTAATTTATGCTTTCTATTTTTAGAGCAGGAGGGTTTATTAGATTCTGTGATCTGTTGAAATTACTCTTGCAGAGTGAAATCATTACAGATGAAGAAGGTACTCATTTCATGTGACCTTAACAAATACATAGTCCCTATTATGTGGTGAGATGGCTTCTGGAGAGAGGAAGGGTTTGTTCTTAAGAATGAAATATAATATATAATATAATACTGGTTATTTATGTATTCTGCCATGAGTATCACTTATTTTGGGATTGTTTTTGTTATGAAGTTACATTTAAGATTGACTTTGGTATCATGGTAATTTGTAATTATGGTGTCTGGAAACCCCCTTGTACTATCTGAAGAGTTTTAGACAGATGTGAATGTGTGCATCTTTTGGCCTCTCAGACAGTCCTGCCTTCTTTACCTATAAATAGATAAGTGGATGTGGTTTTGGGGAGGGAAGGGTTGCTCATTAAAGATGACATTTGAGAGGTCATAAAACTCTGTGCAGAGTGCTAAAATCATACTGACTGTGAGGTAGAAACTGATAAAACTTTGCACAGAGTGCCGAAATCATACTGACTTGTGAGGTAGAAACTGATTTATAGACCACAGCTTATAGATTATGTGCATTTAGAAATGTTTTCAGTTACACTGCATTTGAAAATATGCACAAATTCCTGATGGTTGTTTAAAAGTAAGTTCATAAAGACTAGAAGTGTTGATAGTGTTAAATGATTGCAAGATTGACCAAGTTCTTTTTTTTTCCTGTAAGAATAAGGAAAAGCTTGARTAATGACACAGAAAATTTGATTTCCTAGGATATCACTGTCTGCCATTATATGTCCTAACCTAGGGCATTATACAATATCATAAGTTTAAAAAAATCTATTATAAAGTACACCATGGATTTCATTACAGAATTTATTATCTATTTATTTAAAAGTACATTTGTTGGAAATTTCATTTCAGAAAAATTAGAATATTAAAAAAATTGGTGAAAATCTTCATTTTTCTCTTATGTTAATTTGTCCAAAAATTACTGAACACCTGATACGTATGTCAGAGACTTTCTAGTATTGGGAAGATTTACAGTGGGGCTGATGGTTTCAATTTATCAAGATACACCTCTGGAAGAGGGTCTGTTTCTTCTGATCCTGGATAATTTGGTGGCCTTTCCTCTATCCCTGTCTTCCATACAGACAATCTGTCCATTCTGGTGTTCTGGTGAGTATTTGTTTTCCTGATAGAATGTTGTGTTGGCCTTTAGGTTTTGTTGGCAGATGGCCCTGCAAGTTGATCTTATTTCCTCTTCTGTTTATAAACATGGGAGACAGGAAAGCAAAAATGGATACTTAGTATTTATAGGAAAGATGGCATGTAAACATTCAAGAACTTATATGCTCAATAATAATAGAATTTTTAAGTATAAAGAGAAATGCTTAAATTATGATGTTGGAGTATCTGACCATGTACAGATAATGTTTCAATTTTTTCATTATGTCTACATAGAAAATTTGAGGAAGAAAACATATAGAAAGAAAAAATAACCACCATTTCTACATAATACTCTTCAATAAGTTTTATGTACACCCATCCCCTCCAACTCCATACTTTCTGTTGTTTAGCTTAATTTTAAACTCAGGAGGAAGATGCCTCTATGGCGTTTTGCCAGAAACTCAGTCCTGTGAGAAGCAGTGCTGACACTATTGTTAGAATGTAGAATTTTGAGAGATATGCTGGCAATTTTGGTCACATCCCAGTAACTAAAGGCTCACTTGTAACCTTTGCTGTGCCCTGTTTATGTCTCCCAAGGAATTAAGAAAAATGCTGGATTATCAAGGTCTCCAGCGAGTGAGAATTATAGCAAGTGATAATCTCTGGGAGCCCATTTCTTCCTCCGTGCTGCTTGACCAGGAGCTCTGGAAGGTGGTTGACGTTATAGGGTAAGGTGTGATTGACTGTGAACACCCACAGTTCCTTCAGGCCTATAGTTTTGTCTGTGAGACTTGCTGCTCTGTTACTTGCACATAGATAATGTTTTATCTCCGTGCTTTGTAACTGTTGGTGATAGAAAATGCCATCCTGTGACTCATTCAGTATTTCTTAAGATGAATTCTGCTTTATATATGATTAAGAGAATCTTGCTTTCATTTTTATTACGTTTAATTAATTCTTTTATTTTCAAGATCATTTTATTTTAGATACATTTCTTGCAGGGATTAGATTTTGCTCTGAAAAATCGCTGTATTTTCTTTTCAAATATTTGTGGTGTGTGTGTGTGTGTGTGTGTGTGTGTGTGTGTGTGTGTGTGTGTGTATTTATATGCCTCATGTAATATGTGCCCTTGGAGGCCAGAAGAGGGTCTTGAATCCTCTGGAGCTGGAGCTGAGTTTGTGAGTTGTGTGATGTGTGTGTTTGGGAACTGGATTTGCAGCCCCCTGATAGGAGCAACAGTTCCATTAACCACCGAACCATCTCTCCAGCCCCATGTTTACAATTTATGATATAGCTGGTGCTTGTGTTCTCCATGTTAACAGATATTTTCTGCTATTGAATGATCTATATTATGATTCTGCTCATGCAAAAATCTTTTGCTATGGTGTTTGCCTTTTTGGTTCTTGTTTAAGGAGTTTTTTTTTTTTTTTTTTTTTTTTTTTTTTTTTTTNTTTTTTTTTTTTTTTTTTTTAACAAGACTTGTTTTCGTTTCTGCTGTTCACAGGTCTGATTTATAGCTTGATACTAATTGTTTCAGCTGGGGAAAATTTTATCTCCTAGGAAATATTTGGCMTTGTCTGGAGGTGTTTGTTATTATCTTAGCTAGATAAAGTCATGCTCTTAATATCTTGTGGGTGGATGCCAGAACTATTTGCAAACATTCCTGGATACACAGGCCAGCTCTCCCATGCTAAAAAAAAATTAACAAGCCAATAATTTCAGTCATGTGAAATTGAGACACTGATTTATGCCCATATGCTGTTCTCTTTGTTGTTGTTTATTTTTTAACAGTGGTGATGAGACTCAGACTGCATCTGGGGTTGGTATTCCTTATGGTAGGCGATTACTCTTTTTGATAGTTTGGCTCTAAGTCATAGACCTATAGCTAGTGAATTACCACAGGCGAACATCCATATGGACCTATCTCCAGGGAAACTGTAAAGTTCAGTCAGGTTGGAAACCTTTCTACACATTTATGTCAAACTGTAACTACTAATCTGACCTCTAACTCCAGCGAACAATTTGCCTATTTAAGATTATTAAGATGGCATTTTTCATGGTGGAGAGTATCATTTCCCTGTACTGAACACTTAGAAATTTATCAAGGAGGGAAACAAAGCAGTTCTCATCTTTTTATCATAGCTTTGCCAGAAAGAAATAAATCCTGGAAAAGGATGTTCTGTCTTTAAGGTTTGCAATTAAGTCAGACATGTGCACCATCAGTAAACAAGGGAAACATTTCTCTTTAATGTCATCTCTGAACTTTGGATGAACATGTAATGTATATATGGGAGCCTTTTAGATCACATATATACATTAACTTGTTCTAAAAATTATGAAATGGTGCACACCTTTAGCCCCTGAAGTCAGAAGGCAGAGCAGAAGCAAGCAGATTTCAAGATTTCAACAAGCTGTTTGGACAGATGCATTGTTGGCCGTGTAGGATGTTGGTTTTTGGTTTGTCACTAATGAATCCCACATAAGAAGGAAAGACCTTTTTTGGGGGTTTTCTTCTTTGTTGTTTTCTCTGGCCCAAGAGATCCTTCTGATCCATCTGATCTCAAATGATCCTTCTGACTTCAGCCCAGGATGTGATTGCAGGCTTGAGTTGCTACATCTATGTTTGTTTGTTATCTTATGATGACATTCTAAACTGCAGACAGTCCTCCCTCAGTCAGAGTGACCTAGAATGCTTAGTTGGGTTTCTGTGATGAAAACACCATGATCAAAGCCAAGTTGGGGAGGAAAGGGTTTATTTGGCTTGTATTTCCATATCATAATCCATCATTGAAGGAAATCAGGACAGGAATTCAAGCAGGGCTGGGCCCTGGAGGTAGAGCTAATGCAGAGGCCATGGAGGGTACAGCTTACCTGGCTTGCTCACTGCCTTCTTATAAAACCTAGGACCACCCGGCCAGGCATGGAAGCACTCACAGTGGGCTGAGCTTACCCCTGATCAGTCACTAACTGAGAAAATGCCACACAGCCAGCTCTTATGGAAGCATATTTTCAATTAAGGTTTTCTCCTTTCAGGTAACTTTCAGGTTTGTGTTGAGTTGAACCCAGCGAGTACAAAATGCTTACCCCAGCTAAGCTATGTTGTGACTTTGTTTCAGTTTTGTAGGTGTGATTTTTAAATCCGTTCTCCATGGTTATTTGGATTTTCTAGGTTTTGGTCTTCTGAGATAGTCAGTCCTTGGCTCCTGCTGCGGTAGGGAATGCCTCCCTCCTGGAAGCATTCACGCTGCCTGTGGCATGCGCCGTAGCTGCAGGTTTCGGGTGTGTAGTCACTGTGCCTCCTGGGATTTCTGCTGAGTCCCTACTGCCCCTAATGCCCGTGTGTGCTTTCCCTCAGTGTAGATGTGCTTGTCTAATTTAGTTTGGATTCTGTTCCTGGCATCTCATTCTCATGTAAACCTCTGCCATTCCCACAGAGATTGTTTGCTACCTGTTGCTGACCTTGATAAGGCCACCGGTCACATGTGTCTGGGGAGCACTGCAAAGGTGGCTGGTCTAACTTAGGTGTGTCAGAAGTGTGGAAAACAGACTGGTATTTGTAAGTTAATTTTCAAAACCACAAAACAGCCTTTACCTTTTTTTTTATATTGATTAAATGTTGAGTGATAATTTGGATATACCAGATTGAATTAAATAATTCAAAATATATAAGCAAAGTTCAAAGAGAAATATATGGGATATATTTATGATAAGAGAAAGAGTTCAGATTATAAAATTTCAGGATGTAGAAATATTTTGGAAGATATGGATCCTTATAAAGACAGAGTTAAAATTTACTTCTATTATGGACTTCTAAAAATCAGTGATCGCATAGCAAATATTTCTAGGATTTTCTTCCTTTAAAACATAGATATATGCATGTACCTTCATCAGACAAGCCAGGTATCATGATTCATGCTAGCACTCAGGAAGCTGAGGTGAGGGGACTCTTGAGTGTGAGGCCAGCCTGGGATTCCATAGCTAGCTTGTTAGGCTAGCTTGTGCAACAGAAGGAGACCTAGTCTTAGAAAACAAACAAACAACAACAACAACAGGTAGATCAGACATATTATTTCCTGAAAKCCAACTAAAACTTTCCTGATTTTAATATATTAACAATTAATACCTGACTGAAGTGCCAGACTGGACACTATGGACACAGTTAAGGGATGTGTAAGAATTAAATTTAAAAATATTTTAGAAGTATAGGTTTGCAGTCATTAGTAGTTTGAAGATTAGCAGTTTGATATTTTCGAGTTTGGCGAAATAGGTAAGTTCATTAATTTCTAGCAGGAGCTAGAGTGCTCTCGGATGCTTGTAATGTCGGCCTGCAGTGGTGGCTGGTTGCCTGTCTCGGCTCTTTGGAGTACTCAGAACGTTCCTCCTGGAGCGTCAGTATGTTCCAGTGCTTCTGGTGGTGCTCTCTGCTGTGTGCTCAGTCCTCCCTGACGCTCATCTCATGTCCTTACTGATACAAACAACTCCCAGTCAGGGTACTCTGCTAATCATGCTAATCATGACCATTTAAAATGATATTGACTGAAAGGTCTTTACAGCATTCTTCTGATGTTCTACTACTCCAAGAATGTACAGACGTTAGAATTGTGATATAACAAGTCTCTTTTATTCTCAATTTTTTTTTTGTGAATAAACTGGAAAGTTTGTATTCTTATTCCTGAAGTTCGTGAATGCACTCTTACTGTATTACCATCTACTTTCTAATTTACATTTACTATCTTAGTGTTGATTCACGTAATCAATAGTGTCTACTGTTGTCATTAGAGCAGTATTTTATTCTTTCAACAATCAGTATATATGTAGACCTCTCCTGATTTGACTCTGTTCACATGCTAGAATGAAAGGAGTTGATTTTCTGGAACAGATTCTCAATCACTGCCCTTTGGCTGTCTTGACAAAGTGTCTAGATATTGCTACTTAGCCCGCTCAGGGCTAAAAGCCCATGGCTTTGATACAGTACCTTAATTTTCTTAGTATAGTTCATTCTTCTGACACAAGAATTAATGATTCTGTGGGGCTTTTGTGGATTTGTTTAAGTGCTCTGCCTTGAAGTAGATGTCAAGATTTCTGTCTCGAGGGCAGGGATGTAGGAGGGTTGCTTCTTCACAGACAGCGGTGGCCTGACACATCTCGTTTGGTCTCCTGGCTGTTTATCTCCTTTCCTAAGCATCCTAGCTTCCCCTGGAAAGGCTGAATCTTTTCTTTAACCTTGTTTTCCACTTTAAGTGGCCCCTTTGACCTTCACCAGTCACTGCACTTGTATCCATTTGTGGGCTTCAAGATAGTGTGGTTGCAGGCTTCTGCTGTTGTGTTTTTGCTGTCGTTTGTAGAGTGCCTACAGATGGAACTGTGGAGGGCCATGCCTTCTTTCCATCTCTCGACTGTCTTCTGAAAGCCACTTGATTTATTTATTTATTTATTTTAACAGCAAACCTGGGCAGAGCTGTATTTCAGTTCACCCATCTCCTTTATGGAAGTGTGGTGCTTCTGACTTCTCCACTTGTATCCTTTCTCTTAGAGCTCACTATCCTGGAACCTACACAGTGTGGAATGCAGAGATGTCAGGGAAGAAGCTTTGGTCATCTGAAGATTTTAGCACTGTCAACAGTAATGTTGGCGCAGGCTGTTGGGGTCGCATATTGAACCAGAATTACATCAATGGCAATATGACCGCGTAAGTTGGGTTTATTGGGGTGCAGTTTACTCAGGCAGTACAATGTTTTTTTGATAATTTACATATATTTTAAGTTACTTTGTCATATTATATCATTTTAATATGTGTCTCTAAAAGGTAAGACTATTTCCTCACATGACCATATCATTTTCATAAATATGAGCATATAAAATATTTTTAATTCTCAGCCTTTATTCATATTTTTAAATGTCATTTGTAAGGAAAGATATAGCACATCTCCTTGCATTGCATTTTGCAGTTTTGGTCCCAAAGTCTTTTTTAATGTAGAATTGTTACCCACCCTTCTTTCATAATTACCTTTAAAATAAAACAAAACCAAAAAAATTGAAAAAACAAACAAACAATCAAAAAAACCAGGGCCGTAGCCTTTACTTGGCACCGACTTCCATTCTGACTGTCCGACTCCCTTAACTTTATCCAACTCTTAACAAAACAAAGTTAATAAAGAACAATACAATCCCTTTTGTTATTAAATGGGATACTTCCTAAATTATTTGATGACAACTTAGGAGTAAATTAGATGCAAAATTAGCCTTATAATTATGAGCCAATTAAAAACAAGCCAGTGTGCACACTTTTGTGGTGGCTTGTTTGGTGTTAAGATAATGCATGTTCATTTCAGACAATTGAGAAAATGAAGGTATGTACAAAGAGTGACACAAAGCTGTCTGTAATCTTTCCATTTTGAAACAACGGTCTTTAAACCATTCTCCTGTTTTTATATACTTTTAAATATGACATTGACACCTTAGCATATGGCCTGTTGAGTAAGTTGCTTTTTATTTAACAGGGTGTTATGGCTTTTTTTTCTCTCATATTAAGTATATGTTTACTTCATGCCTTTTCACTGTTTTTTTGTTTTGTTTTTTGTTTGTTTGTTTGTTGAGGCAGGGTCTTCCTATTATGGTTCAGGCTGGCCTTGAACTCTTCCCCAGTACTGAAATGATAGACATGCACCACCACATCCAGATACTATCAGACATCGTATTCTGTCACGTAAAGAAGTGTTTCCTAACTTTGCCCTGTGGTGAGAGGCCCTGCAGTACTTGTTATTCTGACGTGTAGGCAGCTGCTCACACGTCCAGGGTCCTGGAACTCGTACATCTGGTCAGTTCTCATGGCATTCTCATGAGGCCCAAGCTTGGGAAACACCAGTGTACAAAACACAGGATGCCATGGCTGTGTGACCCAGAGCAGGAGAACTCTTACGATGCCCATTGCTTGTGTCTCTGTGTGTGCATAGTCAGCACTGTTATTTTCACTTTACAATCAGGTAATGAGAAGGATTGGATTTCCTAAGAGTGCCAGAGTCGCTTTGTTATTGGGAGAAAATTTGGTCAGGGAGGAGAAAATCTCTGTGAGTGTTGTTTGTTTCCAGCTGAAAGGAAAACAGCCAGATATAAAAAGTTAGGTTTTGTGCTTGGATTTTCTGAAAGCTGTCGGCCCAACTCTGCTCCTGGAGCTCATTTCGTGTGTAAATTATTAGTGTCTATCATCTGAAAAGAGGCCTGAAGCCAGAGCAGCAAGCTGATCCAGTCAGTACATCAGCGTCAGCGGAAGCAGAAATAGAGGCTAGAGTTGTATCAGTGTCTTTCATCCTCTTGCCACCCACTGATTCAGAACAATCACCCTCCTGTCCACAGGTGAGGGAACAGGGTCAGAGGGGCTTAGCTTGTGGAGTCTTGATGTGAACCCAGACAGTCTGACTCTAAGAATTCTTGTCTTAAAACTGCAGCGGTCCCCTCATAAAATTACAAAGTTTCTGTAAGGCAAAAGACACTGTCAAAAGGACAAATCGACAACCTACAAATTGGGAAAAGATCCTCACCAACCCCACATCT
>BDUI01000037.1:1128375-1149223 GCA_002335545.1 Apodemus speciosus | reverse complement strand
TATTGTTCAGTCTCCAAGTGTATTTGGGCTTTCTGTTGTTTTTGTTGCTATTGAAGACCACTCTTACTCCATAGTGATGTGATAGGAGGCATGGGATTTCTTTGATCTTCTTATACTTGTTGAGGTCAGTCTTGTGACCAATTATATGATCGACTTTGGAGAAGGTATATATATATATATATATAATTATATATATTTCAATTAGTTTCACTGTGACCCTGTTTAGTTTCTGTTTTCCTGATCCCTCCACTGAGGAGAGTGGAGTGTTGAAGTCACCCACAATTATTGTGTTAGGTGCAATGTGTGCTTTGAGCTTTAGTAATGTTTCTTTTACGAATGAGGGTGCCCTTGCATTTGGAGCATAGATGTTCAGAATGGAGAGTTCTTCTTGGTGGATTTTTCCTTTCACCAGCAAGAAGTGTCCTTCCGTGGCTCCTTTGATGACTTTAGGTTGAAAGCCAATTTTATCTGATATTAGAATGCCTACTCTGGCCTGGTTCCTAAGATCATTTGCTTGTAAAATTGTTTTCAGCTTTTTACTCTGAGGTAGTGTTTGTCTTTGACACTGAGGTGTGTTTCCTCTAAGCAGCAAAATGTAGGGTCCTTTTTCTGCATCCAATCTGTTAGTCTATGTCTTTTTATTGGGGGAATTGAGTCCATTGATGTTAAGAGATATTAAGGAATTGTGATTATTACTTCCTGTTATTTTTATATTTGAGTGGCTATCTTCTTTTGGGTTTGATAAAAGAAGGTTCCTATCTTGCTTTTTCCAGGGTGTCATTTCCCTCCTTGTATTAATATTTTCTACCTATTATCCTTTGTAGGGCTAGGTTTGTGGAAATATATTGTGTAAATTTGGTTTTATCTCATACAGATGAGATCTGCCCAGGATGTTCTAGTTTTCATAGTCTCTGGTGAGAAGTCTGGTGTAATTCTGATAGGTCTTCCTTTATATGTTAGTTTGTTTTTTTGTCTTACTGCTCTTAATAGTCTTTGTATGTGTAGTACATTTGGGGATTTGATATTATGTGATGGGAGGTATATCTGTTCTGGTCCAGTATGTTTGGCGTCTTGTAGGCTTCTTGTATATTCATGCGTAACTCTCTCTTTAGGTTAGGGAAGTTTTCTTCCATAATTTTGTCGAAGATATTTGCTGGCCCTTTAAGTTGTAAATCTTCACTCTCATCTATATCTATAATCCTTAGGTTTGGTCTTCTCATTGTCTCCTAGATTTCCTGGATGTTTTGGTTTACAAGCTTTTAGGTTTTTGCATTTTCCTTGATTAAGTCAATGGTTTCTATGGTTTCTTCGGCATCTGAGATTCTTTCTTCTATCTCTTGTATTCTGTTGTTGATATTTGCATCTATGGCCCCTGATTTCTTCCAAGGATTTTTATCTCCAAAGTTGTCTCCCTTTGTGATTTCTTAGTTGTTTCTACTTCTGTTTTTAGATCCTGGATGGTTTTGCTCAGTTCCTTCACTTGTTTGTTTGCATTTTCCTGTATTTCTTTAATAGATTTTTGTGTTTTCTCTTTCATGACTTCTGCCTATTGACTCAATTTCTCCTGCATTTCTTTAAGTAATTTTTTGTTTCCTCTTTATTGGCTTCTATCTGTTGACCCATATTCTCCTGTATTTCTTTAAATGATTTTTGTGTTTCCATTGTAAGGACTTCTAACTTATTCCTGTTCCCCTGTATTTCTTTAAGAGATGTATTTATGTCCTTTCTGTGTTCCTCTAACAGCATCATGTCTAGTGCTTTTAAATCCAAATCTTGTTTTTCTGGTATGTTGGGGTATCCAGGACTTGCTGTGATTGGAGATTTGGGTTCAGATGCTGCCATATTGCCTTGATGTCTGTTAGTAATGTTCCTAAGTTTGCCTTTTGCCATCTGGTGATCTCTGGCCTTAGTTGGTCCTGCTGTCACTGGCTGGTGTTTGAACCTCCTGTGGGCCTGTAAGGCTATTCCAGCACCCCTGGATGACTGGGTTTCTCCTGGTACAGATTGCTGATGTACTGCCCTTCTCTTGGGTGCCATTGGAGCCCTGCTGTGCCTTGTCCCAAACAATGCTATACTCAGGTTATCTCTGTGTACCTGGTGTTGCCTGTCTGGTCCACCCAGTAGTGAAGATGGTGGACACTGTGAGGACCCCCTCCAAGCACTGATCACTCTGCAGGGCAAGCGGCCCAGGACAGTGCTTTCTGCTGAATTTCAAATGCTCTGCTGAGCTGGTTCTCGAATGCCCTGCTTCTACCAAATAACCTGCTCCTGTCTGTTCTCGAGAGAGTATCAGGAAGTAGGATCTTCTCTGTGTTAGATGTAGCACAGGTCTACCACATCTGATGGAAAGGGGCAGTGGCGATTAACCTGCTCTTGCCAGTTCTCTAGAGAGTATCAGGAAGTGGGATCTTCCCCGTGTCAGATGTGTCACAGGTCTCTGGCTGAGCTGGCGGCTTTGTTACAGGAGCCAAGATGGTGGTGACCTCCAACCTCAGGTCTCCCTCTAATCGTGGGCCTCCCTGCAAGTCAGATGCTCCCCTGAAGGATATGTGCCCAGACAGCTGTAGACCTGCCCAGCTCCCACACGTGCTCAGAAGGAACCCAGGCAGGCTGCATCCCAAGCAGCGATCCCCAGCTCTGGTGTTCCCTGGGCACCCAGCCAGGCTGGCTGCTTGGCCACAGGAACCAAGATGGTGGCAACCTCAGACCTCAGGGCTCCCTCTAACTGCAGGACTCCCTGCATGCCAGATGCTCCCTTGCAGGATATGTCCCAGACAGCTGTAGAGCTGCCCAGCTCCTGCGCACATGCAGAAGGAACCCAGGCAGACTGTGTCCCAAGCGATCTCCCACTCTCTGTACCCCATTTTTTTATTTTTAAATTTTTATTTCAAAATTATTTTTGTTTATTAAAAAGCATATTGTTTTAATTTTATATATCAGTAGATAAATTTGCATAGTGTTTTTTCTTTATTCTTTTTTTATTGGATATATCCTTAATTTACATTTCATTTCCCTTTTCCTGGTTCCCTGACCCCCAAAGGTCCCCTATGCCCTTTTCCCTCCTCCTGTTCCCCCATCCTCCTCTTCCCACTTCTCTGTTCTGGTATTCTCCTACACTGATGCATTGGCCTTTCCAGATCCAGGGTCCACTCCTTCCTTCTTCTCAGACATCATTTGGTATGTGGATTGTCTTGTACCCCATTTTTAATAGGATTATTTGGTTCTCTGGACTCTAACTTCTTGCGTTTTTGTATATATTGGATATTATTCGTCTATCGGATGTAGGATTGGTAAAGATCTTTTCCCAATCTGCTGGTTCCCATTTTGTCCTATTGACAGTGTCCTTTACCCTATGGAAGTTTTCAATTTCATGAGGTCCCATTTGTCAATTCTTGATCTTAGAGCATAAGCTATTGGTGTTCTGTTCAGAAAGTTTCCCCTATGCTCATGTGCTTGAGGGTCTTCCCCACTTTCTTTTTTTTATTAGTTTCAGTGTATCTGCTTTTATGTGGATGTCCTAGATTCACTTGGACTTGAGCTTTGTACAAGAGGATAAGAATGAATCAATTTGCATTCTTCTACATGGTAAATGCCAGTTGAACCAGCACCATTTGTTGAAAAAGTTGTCTTTTTTCCACTGGATTATTTTAGTTCCTTTTACAAAGTTCCAATGACCAGGGGTGTCTAATTTAGTTTCTGGGTCTTCAATTCATTGATCTACCTGTCTGTAATTATACCAATACCATACAGTTTTTTTTAATCACCACTGTTCTGTAGTATAGCCTGAGGTCAGGGATGGTGGTTCTGCCAGAGGTTCTTTATTGTTGAGAATAGTTTTAGCTATCCTGTGTTTTTTGTTATTCCAAATAAATTCGGAAACTTCTCTTTCTAACTCTATGAAGAAATGAGTTGGAATTTTGATGGGGATTGCCTTGAATCTGTAGATTGCTTTAGACAAGATGACCCTTTTTCCTATATTAACCGTGCCAATCCAAGAGCATGGGAGATCTTTCCATCTTCTGAGATCTTCAATTTCTTTCTTCAGAGACTTGAAGTTCTTATCATACAGATCTTTGGCCACTAAAATAAACCTACACCTTTTCAACATGCAAACCCAGAATGGGAAACACACCAAAGAATTTCCCTCCACCAAGAAATACCCAGAGCTGAGCATTCCAGGAGAGGATCCATTATGCTCCAGCCACAACCAGATTATAATCATCGAGTTACTCCAGGTACTCATTTTCTATACCCTGGCTCTGTGGCTAAACAGCAGCAGGATTTTAAAATCTATGACAAAGCAATAATAGTCAAAACAGCATGAAATGGTCATTCAACAGGTACACAGCTCAATCAGAATGACAGTCTAAAAGAAATGTAACTATTTATAATCAATTTATTTTGCTTAAGACCCCAGAAGCATGTGTTAATGAAAGGATATTACCTTTAGTAAATGGTTCTAGACAACTGGATATCCACACACAAAAGTATGAAATTGGAGCTTCATTTCCTATCATATAAAAGAGACAATTAAAAAATATTAAAGCCTTAAGTGTAAGATCTGAAGCCATTAATAATACTAAAAGAAAACATATGGAAAACCACTATGGAAATACTGTGAGCTTCTAAAAATATGACTTAAAACACAGACAAGAACAAAATTAGAAATGAAGAATGACATCAACTCAGAGTTTCCTCCCTAGCAAAAGATCCAACAGCTTATGAAATTAAAAAAATAGATCTAAAATGCATACTTATAAGGGTGTAATAGCAAAAAATACAAGGAATCAAATCAATAATAAAACAACTAATTTAAATTAAAATGGGCACATTTTTAGTTAACTTGAAGAAACACTTTACCAAAGAAGGCATAAAAATTGACCAAAGAAGAATGAAACATGCTCAATATAATTAACTAGAGCTATCTATGAGGGACATTTTCATGAAACCATCAAGAGTTTTCACCTTACACTTGGGAGAATGGCTGTTAAGGAAAATATGTGCAAAGAAAGAAATCTCTGAAACCTATTGATGGGGACTCAAATAAATACAGTGATCACGGAGCAGTGCAAATGCTTCTTTAAAAGCAATTTGGAATAGGGTAGGAGGAGGGAGTTTGTAGAAATTATTGTAATCAGATACAGAATTTTCTAGGCTATTTCCAGGCTATTATTTCTAGGCTATTTCCAGAAAATATTTGGAGGATATAGTCAATAACAATATGTTGAAGACTTGAAAGTTGCTAATGAGTAATTTTTATATGGTTTTTAAACATAAAGTATATAAGATTACACATATAACAAACATCTGGATTTAGTTCATTTATAACGCATGATATCAAATCATTACATTAAGTACCAAAATACATATAATTGTATTTCTTACTTAAAATTGAATAAATAATAAAAAACAACCACTAAGTTAATTTCTATTTCCTTCATATTGGCAAAATTTGGGGATTGTGTTAACTGAAAATGTCCCTGAAATTTTGAGAAAACAAGTATCTTAGGTTTCTAAGGGATTTCTATAAAATTATATAAATTTGGGGACATAATTCTGGCTGTGTTTAATCAAATGTTAATATGCATAGCATGTGGGATAGCATTCTGTTTCTGAAAAAATTTTTTTCAGAAAAGAAAATTACAAGTGTATAGTAACATTCTCTTTACATGAATTTGGTCTATCATGTCTTGGGATATATATATATATATATATATATATATATATATATATATATATCACAAATCTCATCATCAAAACTTAGCAATTTTTTGAGATATACAAAAATGAAAATCCATATAGTCTTTAAGTGCAAAATCTTTATGATAAAGCACACAGTGATTTAGATTATGTAAATTGATTCTTCCTATAACTGAGCTAAAGGGAAAAGGACAGATATGAATGTACTTCAGAAAATGAATGCACACTTTAAATGCCATTTTAATACAAATGAAGTTGAGCACATTCCAACTGAAGAATTGTATTTCATGAGTTTTATTAGATACCAATACAGAAGAATGAAGAAAGAGATGACACATTTTATCGTGAGAATACAAAGGCATTTAAGCCTGAGTGAAGTTGAAATTTCTGGCTGTGTCATGTGACACAGACTCATGGAATGATTTGCTGAAGCAGACTCAAATGGTGTTTTGCTGAGGTAAAACCTGTGGGAGAACTCTTGATGTGTGGAAAGAGTGTAAGCAGGACTCAAGGGACAGTAGCTGCGTGTTTGTATAGCTAGTCTTGCAAGGCTTCATTGGTCTGTCCCCTTCAATAATCTTCACTTTGTTAAGAGAGGCACTGCAGACGTGACCTGGTGAAAGGATGTCTGGTTCTGGTCTCTCCTGCTGACTCATGCTCATTCAGATGGAGGCCTGGTTGTTTCTGCTGGATTGTACTGCATCTGCTGATTTGTGTTTGGTGACACTTGTAACCCATGTTCCCTCTCCCTACTTTTGTGTAGAGGAATTTCCCTTAATTATATTATTGGCTAATAAAGATGCCAAAAAGCTGGGCAAAATGAGGAGGCAGGTTTTCTGGGCAAGATAGAAAGAAAAGGGGAGAAGGAGTTGGAAGAGATGGTGGATGGAGGAGGACAGAGGGAGAGAAGTTGGAAGGACTTCCAACAGATAGAACAAAAGCACATAGCCTACAAAAATGACAAGTAGTAGGGATTTCATAGCGGGGGAAGAAAGTTGTGTAGAGGATTATCTGCTCAATATAGGCATGCAGTTTATAAATATATAATTGAGTTATGTTTTCCTTACATGGGCTTATTGGGGTTAGAGATTTACTGCAACACCTTTGGATGGTAGGCTAGAAGTAGATCAAACTTTTGAGAACCTTTGTTAAAGTAGGTTTAAGGAAATCTATGCTTACACTTGAGATAACCATTATCAGAGCCAATGCATGTGTCTATCAACTACTGACATCTTACAAATGAGGACATGCAAAGCTCACACTAAAAATTGTCAAAAATGAATAAAAAAATAAAACTTGCCCATTGTGACTTGACACTTTATTCTGTATAGGTGTTATCAGAGAATGCAAAATGGTGTCATTTTCTTTGACAATAGTTTTCCTCAGTCTTTCACAAGCATTTCAGTTCAAGAAGAGTCTTGAGTGGTGTACTCAAACAGCATTCTTTCTGGAGTGTTTGTTGAATTTCAATAACACCTTTCAAAGTGTTTTATGCTAGTCACTATCTTTCAATTTTATAGCATGTGATGTATATATTTTCAGTATCTTAGAGATTAGGGAAATTCAGAACTCAAACTCACTAATGACTTAAAAAAGATGTTACTCCTCCCAAAAGGGAAAAATGGTTCTTACCCCCTGTAGGTTGAACAGAAAAGCACATTATTATTATTTTTTCACTCTACAGAAAGAATATTTAAGAATGTAGATGTCTATGAGTTTTGTTAGATTATCTCCATTTTCCTGTTTGAACTGATAACTTGATACAGCCTAGGGCTACCTGAAAAGCTAATCTAGATTGTAGGCTTTCCGAGAGCAGACTGGCCTCAGTGACATTATCATAAGGGGTTGTCTTAACTGTTAATTGTTAACTGATAGATAAAAGGCAAGCCCACTGTGGGCAGTATCATTTCCTGGACAGGTTATTCTGGTGTGTATAATAAAATTAGATAAGAGTGAAGAAGCCAGAAAGCAGGCATAGTTTCTGCTTTAAGTATCTACTTCAGTCACATGAGTTCCAACAGTGATGTATTGTAACTTACACTCTGAAATAAACCCTTTCTTTCTCTGATTTACATTTGTCCTGACTGTTTTCCTACAGCAATGTAATTAAAATGGAACAACTTTTTCTCCATTCCATGCCAGTTTGACTTTATTTATTTGCCTCATATGGTTAAGACTATAGATAAGAATTAACTTGTAAACAATTTAACTCAATTTTAATAAACTAAACACTCCCTGACTCTGATTTTGAAAGATCTAGCAGTTTGAAATAAATTTTAGGTGCATGCATGTGAAATGTAAATGGACATTAGTAGAATTTGATAAATTGCATGGTGGCCAATGAATACAATATGACTGGATATTCTAATTCTGCAAAAGAATAAAATATACAGAGCTAAGTTGTTCTTGACATCAACTAGATATATTTTCCCTAAGGCTGACATAGTAGCAATTGTATCCCTGGCACTTGGCAATACACAAAAAATAATTAGATAAAATGAAGTTAATTGATCAGTGTGGTACAATCCAGATTCTGATGTAGCACTTGCCTGAGTGCCATTTTTCATAGTAAACCCAGGGGTGACACTGGGATCCAATACCATTATCTTTTGCTTTAATTAATTTGAAAACTATAGTACTGTTGTGTGACTGTTTCAAATCATAGTTGTTTAAACACCCAATTCTTGTTTTGTCTCTTCTGTATCATAAATGAAGTTTCTCTAACTATATAAAATAGGATGATCATTGTTTTTATGCAAATCTGTGTTTAAGCTAACTTTTTAAAAGGAAAAAAATTGATCTCTTCTAAAAATCCCCATCTTCCTTTTTCTAGAACACTCCATTCCTCTTCAATACACTCCATTTCTCTTGAGGGAACTGAAGTAAGGAGGAATGCTCACAAACGATTGTAAATGTTGGGAAAGCAAGTTTTTTCATGTAGATTTGATTATTTTTACAGACTGCTCAGTGCTCTTTTTTAACTTCTGAGCCTCCTACAAGCCCCAGAGTTTCTGCCTATTATAATACAAAATTATATCTAAGCACAAGAGCTTCTGTGCTCAGTTTGTGTATATGAAAACGAATATACATCAAATCCTATGGTTTTTTTTCTTGCTCTCTCACCCTTCTATACCCTTATCGGCCAATAACCAATATTTTATATTTTAAATTACTATGATCCTTTTGGATACCAAAAGGAAGACATGCCTTAAATAGGTTTCTCTTCTACAGATACCCTATTTATATGTTTCTACATATATGACTATAGTTTTAAATTTATGACCAAGTTCTCCTATATATTTTAGTTTGTTCTCAATATGTTTTAAACTCAATTCATGTAGCACTTCCTGTCATAATCTCCTAGATTTTTCCTTTCTTAAGTTCAAAATATGTTTAGTCTAATGTCTTTTCAGATGGTCTGCATATTCATTTTCTTTCTGATTACTAGGCATTATATTCACATGTGTGTGTCCTCTGCCACATATACACACAGAAAGGAATTTTCTTTGAAAACTTCAAAATGAGAAAAATACCAGAAACACAAAATTTATTTTGTTGTATGACTGTGCAGTTTTACCACTTCCTTGAAGGACCTACACTGAAGTGTCTATAAATAAATTAACAAACAAATAGATTCATGAGGTTTTCTAGTCGAGTGATACAGAGAAAAAAGAAGTGTTATATGACCTTTCTCTGAAATGTTTCATCATTATGGATTATATAAATAAGTAAATAAGTAAATAAATAAAATAGGGCTGGACAGAGGGGGATCATTTTAAGAAGAGAGAATATCTTGCAAAATGTTCATTACAAACCTAGTATTTGCTGTGGGTTTATCCCAAAGAATGTAACTCCATTGTATCCTTATCAACCTGATATTTACTATGAATTAATCATTAAGATGTGGCTCTGTTTGCTCCCTGTCTGGAAAAGATAGATGATAGAATTAACTCAAAACACATAGGAACTAACTTGTTTACATGGTCATGGTGAACAATTCTGCATTGTTGACCACAGAAAGCAACTCCAGGATCTTCCTAAAGCCACCTGTTGCTTGAGATTAGGTCTTCTCTGAATCTCCTGTTGCCCCGTAGTTAAAATAAGATTATTGTGTGCCTAGTAGATAGAAAACTCATGACAGCAAATCAAGGAAACCAGAGGAAGAAACCCAGGTTTGTAGATATGGGTTAAAAGAAGAAGGGCATTCATGAATGGGAAGTTAATTCCCTTCTTGGAAGAAGCTCACTTGTTTCAGAATATCAGTAATATTAATAATTGATGTAGTTAGCCTCTGGCTGAGGGTATAAACTAGAACCATAACATAATTAAATATTTCAGATGCTTTTTTTGGAGGGCCTTGGCAAAGTACAGTAGTCAGGTCACTAAGGTATTGTGTACTCACTTGAAGATAACCCACTGTAAATACAAAGTACAGTGATTTCTCCAGCACTCTTGTTTTATAAGGTGACCCTCCCCAAAGATACTATCAGCTTCCTAGACTCATAAAACAGCCTTGCCTGAATCCTTTTCACTCAAACTCCCTGACACTCTCCTGATTGGGGGCAGAGGGTAAATTGGACATCAAAGTGTTGCCAAAGGCTTTTTTGGCTGTGGAAAGCTGAGGACCCTGGTGATTCTTTGATCTCCATGATCTCTGCCTGCTCTCTTCCCACCCCCTATTTTGCCCTCACAAATACCTCACAGCCAGCTTCTCCCATGAGGCCCCACCCTGAAACTATGCTCTTCTCAGCTTCTCTCTGAAGACCACCCCCACCCCCAGCGTTCTGGTCACCATTAAGAAACAAAACTAAATGAGAGTGCAAATGGTCATTCTTCTGATATGGACAGGCTGCTGTTACAACATGATATTCTCTGGTCTAAATAAAAAAAAAAAAACAATCCTGCCTGGGACCTTTTAGAGCCCATTAAATATAAGATAATTTTATCCTCTTGGTTGCACACAGGATCAGTGATAGTACTATCTCTAGATCGCCTCTTTGAGCCTGGAGGGATGAAGGTCAGAGAACTTAATTTTAAGTTTAATACCTTTATGATATATAAAATTCTTGAAAAACAAATTTGAAAAATTAAAATGCAATTCTGCAAAAAAAAATGAATCCATTCTGATACAGGAATTTATTGTGTTTAGTGTAAAAGTAGATAGATGTGGGTTGTTTCTTCTAAAAAAAATCCACAAAATTTATTTTAACTGAAATATGATTCAAGCAACAAAGGTATTGTATGCTCACTTAAAGATAACCCACTGTTACATTTTTCCATATATGCAGGAAACATGCAGGCAGGAAATTCAATTTCATCAAGAGAGATTTAATTCCATAAAAATGATGGTCTTGCATGTATATGATATTTTGAATACTACTTTAATTAAAAAAAGAATGATCACCAGCTTTGATGTCTTAGACTTTTGACTGCCTAAAGAAAGAGAATTGGACCTAATGACCTTCTGGGGACTCTTCTCTGTGTGGGAAGGTCAATCAGGTCCTGAGTAAGCAGATGGAAGCCACACCACAGTGAGATCTGAGGAAAGCTGAAATATCAAACATCTACATCTGTAGAGATACATTATCATCACATTTCGCCAGATATGAGACACTGGCAAGTTCAGTTATAGTTCCAGAGTTACATCTTGTTTCTTTCTATGAGGCAAGTCTAGGATCAGTATAATGGCAGGTGTAAAGAAGAAAATAGAATAAAAAGTGAATCCCAAATTATTTTTACAGCTGAAATTTTGTCTTCTGTCTTTTTCTATAGCAGATAACAATCAACAAGTTCATAGAAGGGTCATAGATGACAAAAAGTTCTTCCTGGTCAGCTTAGTGAGAAACTGGAGAAAGATAAATGGAGCATTCATAACTTGGCATGGTTTCTGACTGACTAAACTTCTTAAATATGGCAAGAGTTAGTTTGACTGTAAAGCTTTCACTTTTCTCCTTCTCAACTGTGAATCTTCCTTTCAGTCATTAAATATAAACTTTACTAGTAGTCCTTCTTTTGTGAGTTGATATTATTTTTCTACACCCACAGTCCTGGTACTCTCATCTTGAAGCAGGAAGCATCTGTTGCTTTCCCTCAACAACTACAGTGCCTCTGTCTTAATGCTTAGAACTTAGGTAGAGCATCCTAGCTTTCCAAACAACATACTGTTGGCTTTCCTCTCTTAAATTGAATGGATGCTAAGATGGTGTTGACTTATCTTTTGTGTGTCAGAAGCAAACCAAATAGGACATAGAAGAAAGAAACTTCTGTCCTCAATATTGAAAGGTTGGCTCAGGAAGTTTGCAGTGACAAATTTGCATTGTCTGAAAATTTAGGTGGTCTCAGTTAAATCCATGGGTTTTCATTACAGATATGCTTTTAGAATTTAAAACTCTAGATAGAAAACAATTTAGATATCTCATGCAGCAACCCTGAGATTTTCAAATTTGAAAATATAACACAATATGTATTTCCTAAACGTCAAATCAGGACTAGATATTATATGTGATTGGCAATTATAAAAGTGACATTCTTTGAGCCACAGTAAATGTTCAAATCAATCACAAACTTTCAATTTCCCAAGAAGGGCTAATGTATTAACTCCTCTATAATCAGTCAAAGGATGATTAGGATCCTTTGACATATCAGATAATTACCATAATGTTTGTACAATTACAATTTTAATATGACAATAACTCTGATTATGGCCAATTAGGATCAGAAATTGACTTCCTTTGTTACTTCCTGGTAGATACACTATTATGGAAACTTATTTATCTAATATAGACTTTACTTCTCTTATTTTTAGTGAGTTATTAAAAATAATCACACTTCAAGATAGCAAGAGGATAAATAATGAAAATCTAAGAAACAAAAGAAAATGAGTACCTGGGCTAGGATTTTCATTGCTGTGAAGAGACCCAATGACAAAAGCAACTCTTTGAAACCATTTAGTTGGGGCTGGCTTACACTTTCAGAGGTCAGTCAATTATTATGATGGTGGGAAGCATGGCAATGTACAGGCAGACATGGCACTGGAAAATTCTAGAGTTCTACATTGAGATCTGAAGGCAGCCAGGAGGAGACTGACTTCCCCAGGAAGCCAGGATGGGACTGAAATTCTACCCTGGGTAGAGCTTAAGTGTAGTGACCCACTTGCTCCAACAAGGCCATACCTACTCAAATAAGGCCACACCTCCTAATAGTGCCACTCCTTATGGCCACACATTGAAATACTCAATCTATGATAGCTGAATCTATTCAAACCACCACAATGAGTTAGTGAACTAGTAAAAGGGAGGAATTGGAGCCAACTTTGAAGAAATGGAAGTGGGTATGCTTAATTGGTGGATAAAAGGAGAAAATGGGGTTTGGATAGCATGCGGGCAGACTTTCTAAAGACATGAATTCAATTAGGAGACTGGAAAACATTTTAAAACACGAAGAAGATTAAGTCTACAATTTGAAGGTTAACATATATCCTGATATTGTCAATTTCCAGAGAATTGTACTTGTGAAAATTATTCAGCCCATATGAGAGT
The DNA here is from genome assembly GCA_002335545.1 of Apodemus speciosus. Classification (NCBI taxonomy): domain Eukaryota; kingdom Metazoa; phylum Chordata; class Mammalia; order Rodentia; family Muridae; genus Apodemus; species Apodemus speciosus. The sequence continues at coordinate 1,135,985 of BDUI01000037.1, read as the reverse complement.
CAGGTTTGCAAATCTTAATAAAAAAGACAAGTACTGCAGTTACTTTTCATATGCTGACAGGACTACAAATGGCAAACATGCCACACTTCTGTCATATCATATGTCAGGCATACTGATTATTAATTGTTGATACAGCACTAATGAGTAGTGCTCATTCTTATTCTGGGCTCAAGGAGTCCAGCTCCTAAAGACTGAGTGTTCTAGATCCACCCATACTCATGTATCTGGTAAGATTTGGACAACACAAGATATTGATAGAGTATTAGAATCTAGGAGGTCAGCACTATGGAATCTTCCCACATCTTTCCTGTTTAGTCTGTGACTTATTTTCCTACCAATATCTCCTACAGTCAAGACAGCAGATTTTGCAATGGTTCTAGTTCTCACTGGGCTCACACTATGTAATTTAGTTTTCCTTCACTAACAATGTCTACTGTTGCATGTCTCTGGCTACCTCAAGATTTTTTGGTATATTGTTAATTTTGTCCATAATTTTAAGTGAATTATTTTATTGCAATTTCATATTCTGTTTCTTGCGGATGATTTTACATCATTTGGAGTGCATCTTAGCTCATTTCTTATCATTCTAATGGGAATAAAAAGCACCAGAGCATGAGCACCTAAGAGAAGCCATGCTTTGTGATCTTTAAGGACAGTGGCATATAAAGGGTAATATATACAGATAGAAGAAGAACACCAGATACATTTTAATGGAAAAACTAAACTGGTATCTGCTCAGTTTTGAGAGCCCAAAATTTAGGCTGACAAATAAGCTTTCCCCTACACAAGAAGACACCATGACTAAACATGATAAACCAAAAGAAGAAATAATAAAGAACAAATTCAACAATGGTGCACAGGTATACCTACATTCTTGTTTTAGCAAATGTTTGATATCCACACAGGCCTTCCTCTTGAAAGAAGTACCTAAGGTGGATATGGTTACTAATACCTGTGATTCCAACACTTGAGAGACAGTAATGAAGGGTTCAAAAAGGTTGACGCCAGCCTAGGTTACATAGAAAATTCAAGACTAGGTTAGGCTAAATCATGAGTATCTCTCAAATAAAAAATAAAAATTATATATGTGTGCATATGTATTCATAGACTTAAAATAGTACTAAAGTACAAATTTCATAGTATATTTGCCTGATATATTCATACTCATACATAACACACACACACACACACACACACACACACATATTTCTGCTGAGAATCATGAGGTTAGGATACTCACATAGTATTCAGAGCTTCATTTACTTAGGAATAAAAGAATAAATGAATGTGATTCTGAATTGAAAGAGAAATTATTTTAAAATTATCATAAAATATTTTAGTACTTATATAGTAATCATCTTGTGCTACACATTGTTCAGGTTTTGTATACATTTGTGTAGACACACAAACTATAATAAGTGTATAAAATACATTTGTAGTATATATTTCTTTAACACATAGCATTGCTATGAATTTATTAAGATTATTAGCCATTTCTTGATTGGTATACTTAAGCACAATGACATTGAAACAAGTAGCCCCAAAACACATTGAACAAAAAAGGTAGATAATTTAGAAGAAGCTTGCTAAAATGCTGTCTGTCTGTCTGTTTATCTGTCTAGCTGTCTATCTACATACCTATATATTCCTGTGCCACCAGATATAATCAGTAGTAAGTAGATTCTAGACTCTACTTAATACTAATCTCTTCATTTGCACATTTCAAGTACTAAAGTTTATAGATCTAGTTATGAGTTCAAGCTCTGTGTTTTTCATAGCCTACAAATCTGCTTCTCATTGTTTCAACTCCTCCTCAATCTGGTGAGGTCTTCCTTGCTGGCAGTGTTTTGAAGTATGTGAACAAAATTATCCCAAGATGTTTACAGGAGACGTGTAATTTATCTGTGTTTTTCTACCTTCATCACTTAACTTAGTCTTCATCTGAAGTCACAACATCCTCTTTTTATGAAACATGTTAAAGAGAAAAGCTGAAAACTTTTTCCTATCCAGCCCTTTGCTTAGGAATCACAGTTTTAAACTTCACACCCATGGCCAAGTCATGTGCAGAGCCATGGAGCCATGATACGTATAATCTTGGACTAGCTGGTTACTGCAGACTAAAATTTGGCTAATATTTATTTTCTTGGTTTTCAATTTAGATTCTTCCTAGGTGTTATTGCAGGAAGACACAGATATGCCAGTGGAATTTCTTGTATGCGTTTTGAATATCTTCTTAGAAAAGTTGTCCATGTGCCTGGCAACAGCAAAAAATTGGGTGGGAGAAAGTATTTAAGTAAAGATAAGAGGGAAGAAGATGAACTGCTTGGTAGCTGTTTCATCTCAATGACATTTCTTTGCAGAAAGATAAGACATTTAAAGTATGGCTCCTGGGAAATACTAAGCATTGGGAAGAGCTGCCTACGAATTCTCTCTAACTGACAGTTACTTATAAAGATCTGAACTTGATTTTTAAGTCTCAACTTTGCACACAGTTGGATAAACGGCAAAGCCTCGGAACATCAGTAAATAATACAATCATGCCATATGAAATAAAGGAATAATTGCAATCGTTACATTTTCATATCTTTTTTCCTTCTGAGAAAATAGAAACCTTGCTTTCACACAATTGAAAGAAACACATATGTGTAGCACAAGATGAACATTATATATGTACTAAAATATTTTATTATAATTTTAAAACCATTTCTCTTTTAATTCGGTATCACTTTCAATTATCCCTTTTATGCTAAGTAAATGAAGCTTTGGCTACTGTATAAGAATCCTATCCTAGTGGTTCTCAGCTTCAATTTTCTTTGTTTCCATTAAGTAATAGACCCCTTTAGGTGTCAGAATTTTAGGCCACCAGTCACATTGGTTGTCAAATTTCTTTCTTGTTTGTTTGTGGCCTATTTTCCTCTTTCCTGGCAAAAAGTATGCCCTGATCATATAAACATTTTCTGTTGAACTAGCAGTATCTTAACTACTGACAAAAATGAAGCAAATTAAATTTATGAGAATGGGGTCACTAGAAGATTTCTCTATAATAATAAAATATATATTTAAAAAAACATGGTTACTACTCCCACTGTGTCTTTTCTTGTGAAATCTATGATTTAACTACAGATACAGAAATCTCAATCTTCCTCTCCCCTCCTATTTTATAAATTCCTTGAAATGAAAAAGGCCAATTGTTCAGCTTTCAATACCATAAATTCTCTAACTGAACCTCAGACGTGGTGTTGAGGTTCAAAAGAGCCATCATTAGATAAAGGTCTCTCCTTGAAGCCTTCCTCAATGCTCAACAGCATGAGCCAGGTTGCCTCCTGTTCACTTTACATTCTGTTCATATTTAAGTAATCTGGTACCAAAGGGTATCACATTTTAGTTTGACATCAAGATGCCTTGTTTAAATGTATATTCATTTGATATTATTTCCCTGTTAATACCTCAATTTCCTGTTTTGCAAATTAGGGACATTATTAGTGATTACCTTAGAGAACTTACATAAAACTCAGTTATTGCAAGACATTTTAAGAAGTTCTTTATACATAGTAAGTACTTCTTGAATAGATGATTTAAAAAAAATTTTCAACATGTGATGTTTTCTGTTGATTTTCAAAGTGATGAGATCTGTAATCATCTAAAAAATAAGACTATGGTTATATCTATGAAGAACTATCTTGATTAGATTAGCCATTAGTCAGGCCTGGGAGAGACTTTCTGGGTCATGTTAATTGAGATGGAAAGACACAGTCTGAAAGTGGCTGGCACCATTTCCTTGGCCTTGGGTTCTGTCCTGTTTAAAAAGGAGGGAGATATCCAAATAGGAGCATTCCATGACCAGCTGGGTCAAGCTCCTCCTTTTGTTAGGATATCCCTTCACTGGTGGACAGTACTCTTGAAAGTATAAGCCAAAAGAAAACCTTTCTTTCTCACATTGTTTTTGTCAGGGTATTTATCACAGCAAAAGAAAATCTATCTAAGACACCATGCTTGTACTGTTTAGATTCCTTGGATGTTTGTATACCAACCCTTGTCTATGAGAAGAACTGTAGCTGATATTTTGTGCTTGTCATGTCCATGCTGGCAAAGCATAGGGCACATTGTAGATGATTTGGGATTGCTTCTTCTTCTTCTTCTTCTTCTTCTTCTTCTTCTTCTTCTTCTTCTTCTTCTTCTTCTTCTTCTTCTTCTTCTCCTTCTTCTTCTTCTGTTTTTTTTTTTTACTTTTTTCCTTTTTTAAAATGTAGCCAATCCACACAATAAAAACTTATTTTAACATACTTTAAATAATACATTGGGTAAACCTGTGGTACTTAAGTCTATATGTAGGTGCTGAAACGAGAAGACAAAGTAGGAAATATTTTTCTTTCTTAACAAAACAGGTACTTTTCAAACAGTTCTATAAAACGGTACAAAACCATGGAGTCACTAGCACAAATCCATCTATGAAGGATAAGCAACAACGGTGCCACCAACGGTCTCTTATGATCCTTAAAATAGGACGTATGGGACTTTTGGCGGGCAGGTGGGTGGGGAGCCAGGAAACCATCTGAAATGTAAATAAAGAATATATAGACTAAAAAAATTAAAAAGTAAAAATTTAAAAAAAATAGAATAAGCTCTCAACATTCTCATCTTAGTTCCCAGATGGGATGAGCTGCCAGTGTATGGTTGGAGCAACTGGTAAATGGTGCTACAAAACCAAGCAGGATGGACCCCAAACCTTCGCCAAGAGGAGTGCTTGCTTTTAAGAATGTTGCCAAAGGGTTCTGACCCAGGAGACTCAGGGTTTTCCTTCTTGACATTTTCTGCCCGTCACATAGATCCTGAGCTGCCCATTGTCTCTGTCTCTAACCTGGAGCGCGTATCAGAATAAGGAAAGGTATAGTCTGCGGAATCCAGACAAAAATTCTATTTCGCCTGGGACTGCTTCTTAAATTGACACATGAAAAACAGCAATGAGAGGAGGGGAATGAGGGAATAAAAGTATGAAGGCGAGCATAATTTTCATAATTTATGTAACTTTTATTTTATGTTATAAAACAGAATTCAATGACATAAAAATTAATCTTACTACCTGTTCCATCCAGTGTCCAAGGGTCAGAATCTATGTGGAGCCTCTTGGAGCCACCTACTGCTAAGGGTTAGCTATGAGGACCATTTATGGTACAAGTGATCTTTTCAGCTGGACAGTGCCATTGTACCACAATGAAGTCTATATTAGGGTCGTGCAAAGTCTACAGGCATAGTGATCTGACTGAGGACTCTCACAACATCTCCACTGTGTGGCTCACAGAGCCAGACTGGATACTCAGAGGACCCAATTATACTGAAGATACTGGTCTTCCACAGAGCATAGATCCCCTGTTCCTACTCTGGCTGAGTTAAAAATGGTCATATTCATGAGGCCCACACAACATTTCTTGTCCAGGACTCTGAGCACTCATTCCACACCTGGATGTTTGATTATTCTATTTATAACCTCTTAGATGCTTTATGTTAGAAACTCCACAATCAGCCAGACAAGTAGTTAACTGGCCAGTTTTCTAAAACATCAAAATACTGAGAGTTGTTTGAACCTGGGAACTGATGACAATGAGTCATCTAGCCTCTTGATATTGTTCAAACTGTTTAGAAAACACTTAAGTCAGATGTGGAGTTGTAGTCTTATTTAGAGAAGCAGGGAATTCCATGTAAGTTCTTTCACTTAAAGTAGAAAAGCTCAGGCACAGCTGACAGTACTCAAACTGATAGCTGTTTTATGCAAAAATGATTGTTTTTGCACAAATGAAAAATAATGACCAGATTATTTTTATTATTATTATTATTATTATTATTATTATTATTATTATTAATGTTATTCTTTCACTTTACATCTGGATCACAGCTTTCCCTCCCTCCCATCCTCCCAATTCCTCCTGCTCTCCAACAGTGATCAGATCTTTAAAGGGGCAGTTGTAGGGCAGAGGCAGTTGTAGGGCTGGGGCAGTTATTATTCACACTCTACTCTTCTGAATTCATTCTCGCCCCTACCCTGTGCCAGGCCTACTTAGCTAGTTTCAATCTCAGGTACTAGTTGCCTCACTGTTCTCATCCTCTGTGCAAGTCCAAGGTCTTCTTTTTAACCCCTGTTCGTTCATCCATGTCTGTTCTTACAGTGCACTTAGAGATGAATTCAGTTTGTAGTTGGAACATTTTTATATGCTTTCCTTCTTGATTTAAGGACTCGTGTTCATAAAAAAAAATACCTGAAATACTTTAAAAAATTCAATTCCTAGAACTCATATCAAATTTTAGGATCATAATATCATGAGTTTGGCTTTAGATATTTTTTAAATTGAAATTAAAGTGGAAGAAGCATTTTTATTAGATGGTCTCTGTGAGGGGAGAAATCCTACTGACTCTGTTGTGTTATTCCAGTGATAGATACAGCATAACATGGTACATAAATAACAAGCCAAGGAGGGATAAATAGGTTTCAGGTGAGTAAAAAGAAACAAAAAATATCAAAGCCAATTATTTCTGTGGAAACCTGGAAGACAGCCAATTTTAGTGTAGCTTGACTTCACATATATTTAGATGTGAACATTAAGCCTTATAAACTCCCTTCCTTATATATAAAAGAACCAAAAACCTTGACATGGCAAGTTGTGCACTTAAAAATAAGAACTTGATAGGAAAAATGATTTTGTAAGCCTGACTATGGCACTCTCTGCTTCATGACCATGTTTGACTCTTTTGAGTTCTTGCTGCTTCATCTATAGCATAGTAGTTAGCATATGAAGATGTGAGGAGAAAACATGCAATTAAATATAAGTGGTAGGATTTGCAACATCCTTAGAATGAAGATGCCAGCTCTGAGTGAAAGAGCTTCTCTCTAAATTTTCAGATCATGTACACTGTTTTAAAGACAATCTGGGACATTCTGACAAACACACAGCACACCTACACATACCTAGTACCTTTAGTCATCAGTCTTTATAAAGTATAAGGAAGTTCTTAGCTCTTAATTGTAATGAAAAAGAATGTGTACATTACATTTTCTAAGTGATTTAATTACAATAAAATTACATAATTACTCCCCTTCCCTTTCCTCTCTCCAAACACACTTATGTCAGCCTGATGCCATCCGCTCACATTGATGGTCTCTTATTATTGTAACTCACACATAAACATATAATCTGTATAATACATTATATATATAAATATTCATTTATATATATATATATACATATATACATTAATATATTCATGCAACCTGTTCAGTCCACTTAGTGTTGCAGTGCGTATATGGTTTCAGGGTTGCTCACTTGGAATTACTGTTAGCATTCTGTCTAAACTCCACCTTACAATTACCTAGCAACAGCCAGATATGCTCCTCCCCATAGTTACCTGGCAATATCTAGGTAGGCCTGACCCACTCACTATAAATGGGGCTGCTTGCCCCCTCTTCTGTCTTGCCTCTTTCTCTCTAGCTCCCTCTCTCTACCCCCATTCCCTTCCCCTGCCTTCACGTGGTTATGGCCGGCCTCAAGTCTTCTCTCCTCCCCTCCCCTCCCTTCACTTCCCCTCTCCTCCCCTCCCCTCCCTTTCCTTCCCTTCCCTTC
>BDUI01000037.1:1089057-1120419 GCA_002335545.1 Apodemus speciosus | reverse complement strand
GGCTTATGGGACTTTCTGGGAGTGGGGTTCTAGGAAAGGGAAAATCACTATTGCCTCTTTTTCTGTGATGGTCCCTGAGACCTCGTGACAGTGGCATTAATATTGTTGTCCCATTTAGGGATAACCTGATGTCTCTTATTTTTAGCATTTTGAGCAGACACTCATCTCTTTGTTGACTGCTGTCTACTGCAAAAAAGAAGCTTCTTTATCCAAGGCTGAGAGAAGCCCAGGTATATGAGCATAAGCATATATACTTAGATGGCAATTTAAATTTTACAAGACCATTTAGCAAAATAAGGATCTACGTTAGGGTCTATGACTTCCCCAGCCTTGGGCTCTTGAGCATGATTACAGTGATAGGCGTGAAGTTTCCTTCTGTGCAGCAGGGCTCAAATCCATTCAGAAAGTAGCTAAGCATCTCATGGTCCTACCTCTGCATAAGGATGATCTATAGAAGATACAAATAGAAGACTGTTGATGGACTCATCCCCAATCTTCAGACATAGTGTCGTTAGTTCTGTGATTTGTTACTCTTAAACACAATATTGAGGACAGATGGAGGCTTCATACAGTATGATTTCTTATTTATGTAAGAATCTTGATGTTTATGAGATGCTTTACAAGTCAAATCTCTTATTGGAGACTTTTGACCTAGTTGGCCAAGAGATAACATGGACTTGTAGCCATGTTTAACTTCAGTCATTTTTACCTCACTTCCCCCTCCTAATATTAAAATTCTATGAGTGCTGTGTTGTAATCAAATAGAGTCAGCACTCTCTTGCTGTGGGGTACAGTGGCTTCCCCCTTCTTAGCAAAGAAAGCAGAGAGATTGTTTTCAGTGAATGGGGAAGCAGTGGGTGGGGAGAATGTGCAGGGGATAGCAATTCTATGTCCTTGCTCAGCTGTAAAGAGCTGGAACTCAACCAAGAAGGAAACATACTGGCATTCCAGATTCAACCCAGAGGTCTTTTGTGGGTAGCAAGGTATGCCTTCATTTATGTAGTAGGGACACTCTTTGTATGTACAGTACTCAAAATTTCAGGAGAGAAACACACTCCATTTTCAGACTAAAATTAAGAACAGCAGTATTGGCTTGATTTTGAGCAAAAGCAGAAGCTCAGAAAGTTATAATCATGCTTAAGCTATGACTAGAAAAATGTCTTTTGATTCCCTGTAGTTAGCCAGTTATAAATATATCCAAGTGGTCCACAAATCACTGACTCCCAGACAGCAGTCTGATAAGGCATTGGAATCATGAGGAAATAATGCCAATATCTCCTAATTTTACCTTGCTCTGCCACTTATTAATTTTTCTGGTCACTATACAAAGTTAATATGATATCAGCACTGCAGAATTCTGAAGTTGAAAGTTTGAGGAACTTAGAGATCTCAGAACAGGAATAATCAGGCTCAGGATTAAAACAGTTGTATATCACTAAAAAGTTTATTATTTTAACTTTTCATGTTTACTTCCAAAATTCTTAAATACCCTATAATTTAATAATTTTTGGATTATTTTATTAATTATGATATATAACATATCCAAAATTTACATCAATTCAAATAGGTATGTTTTCTTTTTTTATTATAATTATTTATTTATTTATATTCCAAATGCTGGCCCCTCCCTGTCCTCCTTCATAGAGACCCTCCTCCCATTCCCCTCTCCCTTCTCCTCTGAATGAGTCCCACCTCAGGTGTCCCCACACCATGGCAGATTATGTCTCTGCCAGATTAGGAGCATCCTCTCCCATTAAGGCCAAACAACGCAGGCCTGTTGGGGAATGGATAATGCAGAAGTCAAGCTACATTTAAAGGAAGAACCTCTATTTCAGTTGTCGGGTGGGCCATGTGGATATTAAGTTCTATGCCTGCTATAAATGTGCCAGGGGCCTTGTTCCAGCCAATGTATGTTCTTTGGTTGGTGTCTCAGTCTCTGAGATCTCCAAGGGGTCCAGATTAGCTGACTCTGATGTTTCACATATGGGATTCCCATTCCCTTAAGGGCTTTCAATCCTTCCCAAACTCTTCCATAAGCGTTCCCAACCTCTGTCTAATATTTGGATGTGGTTATCTGTGTTTGTTTGAGTCAGTTGCTGAGTAGAGCCTTTGAGAGGACAGTAATGATAGACACCAATAATAATGTCAGAGACTGGTGCTCATGGGATAGGTTTCAAGTTGGACCGGTTATTGGTTGGCCATTCCTTCTGTCTCTACTCTAACTTTGTTCCTGCCTTTATTTTAGGCATGTCAGATTTGGGATCAAATGTCTTTTGGGTGGGTTGATGTCCTTATTCCTCCACTGGGAATCCTGCCTGGCTATAAAGGTGGCCTCTTCAGGTACCACTTCCCCACTGTTATGCATCTCAGTTAAGGTCACCCAAATTGACTCCTGGAAGTCTCAGCAGTCTCAGGTCTCTGGGACTTCATAAAGATCCAACAACCCACCCCACAACAGCTGCAGATTTCCACTCATTTTCCTGACCCTCTGGGTCTCTCTCCTGTCTCTCTGCATATCAGATCCCATTTCCCCATTCACTTCTCCCATCCCTCTCTTATCCAGTTTCCTCCTTCTGCTTTCTATGACTACTTTGTTCCCCCTTCTAAGTATGATTCCAGCATCCTCCCTTGGGCCTTCCTTCTTGCTTAATGTCTTTGGGTCTGAGGGGTATCATGAGTATTCTGTGCTTTATGGTTAATATCCACTTATCAGTTAGTACATACCATGCATGTCTTTTTTGGTCTAGGTTACCTCACTTATGATGGTGTTTTCTAGTTCCGTCCATTTGCCTGCATAATTCATTATTTTCTTGTTTTTAATAGCTGAATGGTATTCCATCATGTGAGCAAACCACATTTTCTGTATTCATTCTTTGGTTGAGGGATATCTGGGTTATTACCAGTTTCTGGCTATTACAAAGAAAGTTGCTAAGAAGATAGTGGAACACATGTCCTTATATTATGGGGTATGGTGGAACATCTTTTGAGTATATTCCCAGGAGCAGTATACCTGGGTCTTTGGGTAGAACTATTTCCAATTTTCTGAGAAACTGCAAGATTGATTTCCAGAGTGGTTATACAAGTTTGCCCGCTCACCAACAATGAAGGTACCACATCTTAGTTAGCATGTACTGTCACTTAGTCATGCTGATTGATGCAAGGTGGACTCTCAGGGTCGATTTGATTTCATTTCCCTGATGACAAAGGATGTTGAGCAATTCTTTAAGTACTTCTTGACCACTTGAGATTCCTCTGTTGAGAAATCTCTATTTAGTCCTAAATCCCATTTTTTTAAATTGTGTTATTTGGTTTGTTAGAGTCTAACTTCTTGAGTTCTTTATATATTTTGGATTATAGCCTTCTGTTGGATGTAGGATTAGTGAACATCTTTAGCCAGTCTGTAGGTTGCCACTTTGTCCTAATGACAGTGTCCTTTGCCTTACAGAATCTTTTCAATTTCATGAGATTCCATTTATCAATTGTTGATCTTATAGCTGAGCCATTGGTATTCTGTTCAGGAATTTGACTCCTATACCAATGCATTCAAGGCTATTTCCCACTTTGATTTCTATGAAAAATAGTGTATCAGGTTTTATGCTCAGGTCCTTGATCAACTTGGACTTGACTTTTATGCAGGGTGATATATATGAATCTTTTCTCAATCTTTTACATGCAGACATCCATTTAAACCAACTCTACTTGTTGAAGATTCTTTCTATTTACCATTTTATGGTTTTGACTTCTGTATCAAAAACGTGTCCGTAGGTGTGTGAGTTTGTTTTGGATTCTTTGATTTGATCCACTGATCGGCCTGTCTCTGTGCCATTACCATCCACTTTTTATTATTACTGCTCTGCAGCACAGATTGAGGTCAGGGATGGTGATTCTTCCAGAAATTCTTTTGCTCTGGAAGATTGTTTTGGCTATCCTAGTTTTTTAGTTGTTGTTGTTTTTCCATATGAAGTTGAGAAGTGTGGTTTCAAGTCAATAAAAAATTGTGTTATGATTTTGATAGGGATTACACTGAATCTGTAGATTGCTTTTGATAGAATGGCTATTCTCACTATTTTAATTCTACCTATCCATGACCATGGGAGATCTTTTCATCTTATGATATCTTCAAAATCTTTCTTCAGGGACATGAAGTTTTCATCATTCAAACCTTTCATTTGTTTGATTAGAGTTATACCAAGATATTTTATATTATTTGTGACTATTGTGAAGGGTTTTGCTTCCCTAAATTCTTTCTCTGCCCATTTATCATTTGTATAAAGGAAGACTACTGATTTCTTTTAGTGAAATTCATATTCAGCCATTTCACTGAAACTGTTTATCAGTTCTAGTTGTTCTCTGGTAGAATTATGGTGATCAGTTAAGTATACTATCATAGCATTTGCAAATAGTGATTCCTTCACTTCTTCCATTCAAATTTGTATCTCCTTTCATTGTCTTATTGCTCTGGCTAGAACTGTACTATATTACATAGATAGAGATAATGGGCAGCCTTGTCTTGTCTCTGATTTTAGTGGGATTGCTTCAAGATTCTCTCCAGTTAATTTGATGTTGGATATTGCCATGATGTGTATTGCTTTTATTATGTGTCTTGAATCCCTAATCTCTCCAAAACTTTCAGCATGAAGAGGTGTTGGAATTTTGTCAAAGGCTTTTACTGGATCTAATAAAATGATCATGTGGGTTTTTCTCTATCAGTTTGTTTATATGGTAGATTACATTGATGGATTTTCATATATTGAACCATTTCTGCATCCCTGGAATGAAGCCTATTTGATGTAGTGAATGATGTTTTTGATGTGTTCCTGGATTCGGTTCGTGAGAGTTTTACTGAATATTTTTGCAACATTGTTCATAAGCGAAATCAGTCTAAAGTTCTCTTTCTTTTTTGAATCTTTGTATAGCTTATGTATCAGGGTAATTGTGGCTTCATAGGATGAACTCAGTAGTGTGGCTTCTATTTCTATTTTGTCGAATAGTTTGGAAAGTATTCGTATTAGCTCTTCTTCAAAATTCTGATAAAATTCTGTACTAAAACCATCTGGTCCTCAGCTATTTTTTTTTTGTTGGGAGGCTTTTTATTCCTTAGGGGTTATAGAGCTATTTCAATAGTTTACCTGATATTGATTTAACATGGTAAATGGTATCTGTCCAGAAAATCATCCATTTCATTAAGATTTTCCAATTTTGTGGGGGACAGGCTTTTGAAGTAAGACAATGATTTTTTAAAATTTTTTTTCAGTTTCTGTTATGACTTTCTTTTCATTTCTGATTTTGCTAAATTGGATAATTTCTCTGTGCCTTTTAGTTAGTTTGGCTAAGAGTTTGTCTGTCTTACTGATTTTTTTCAATTAACTTTCTTTTGGTTTTGTTGATTCTTTGTGCTGTTTATTTCTAATTTATTGATTTCAGCCCTGAGTTTTAACTATTTCTTGACATTCATTGTATACATCTTCAGTGTATTTTCTTCTTTTTGTTCTAGAGTTTTCATGTGTACTGATAAGTTGCTAGTATGAGATTTCTCCAGTTTCTTTATAAAGGCACTTCACGCTATGAACTTTCGTCATAGCACAGCTTTTACTATGTCCCATAAGTCTGAGGAATATTGACCCTTCATTTTCACTGAATTCTAGTAAGTCTTTAATTTCTTTATGTATTTCTTCCCTGACCAAGTGATCATTGAATAGAGAGTTGTTCAGTTTCCTTGACTATGTGGGCTTTCCGTTGTTGAAGTCCAGACTTAATGGGGGAGGGGCGTGACCTGTGATCTGGAAGAATGCATTGGGGTATCTGTTGAGGTTTGCTTTGTGCCTGATTATATGGTTAATTTTTAAAAAGGGTCAATGATGTTTTGAGAGGAAGGTATATTCTTTTGTGTTTGGGTAAAAAAAATTCTGTAGATATCTGTTAAAAGCATTTGGTTCATAACATCTGTTAGTTTCCTTGTTTGTTTTTTTTTCTTTTCTGAAAATAGACTGTTGAAGTCCCCCACTATTATTGTTTGGGGTCAAATGTGTAGTTTGAACATTACTAAAGTTTCTTTTATGAAAGTGCATGCTCTCTTGCATTTGGGGCATAGATGTTCAGAATTGAGATGTCATTTTGCTGAATTTTCCCTTTGATGTGTACTTCCTTATCTCTTTTGATAACTTTTGGTTGAAAGTCTGTTTTATTGGATATTAGAATAGCTATTCCAGCTTGTTTCTGGGACCCATTTAGTATTGTCTATTTTTGTTCCTGATGTGTGTTTCTTGTATGTAGCCCAATGATGAATCCTGGTTATATGTCCAGTCCATTGGCCTGTGTCTTTTTATTGCTAAACGTTGAACTAAGTCCAATGATGTTGAGAAATATTAATGACCAATGATTGCTAAGAAGATTCTTCTTCTTTTGTTGTTAGAGGTGTCTGTGTGTGTGTGTGTGTGTGTGTGTGTGTGNATTTATTTTTCCTTTTTGTATAGCTACTGTTGTAGTGGCAGGCTATAGATTTAGACTATCTAAATTAGAACTCCATCTGTATTTTATATATCTGATATAGAGAGATAGAGAGAGAGAGAGAGAGAGAGAGAGAGAGAGAGAGAGAGAGAGAGAGAGAGAGAGAGAGAGAGAGAGATTCTTTTTCCTCGGGTTTGTTGTAAAATGATTAATTTCTTGTGTTTTCTTGGGTGGAGTTACCCACCTTGTCTTCTAATTTCCCATCTTTTATCTTCTGAAGAGCTGGATTAGTGGAAAAACATTGTTTAAATTAAGTTTTGTTATGGAATATCTTGCTTTCTCCATTTATGGTGATTGAGAGATTTGCTGCATATAGTAGTCGTGGCTGGCATGTGGGGTCTTTTAGGGTTGGCAAGATATCTGTTCAGGATCTTCTGGCTTCTAGAGTCTCTGTTGAGAATTCAGGTGTAATTTTGAAAGGTCTAACTTAATATGTTATTTTGCCTTTTCCCTTACAGCTATTAATATTCTTTCTTTGTTCTATACATTAAGTGTTTTGATTATTATGTGGCAGGAGGATTTGCTTTTCTGGTCTATCTATTTGGTGTTCTATAAGCTTCTTGTATGTTTATAGACATCTCATTCTTTATGTTAGAAAGGTTTTCTTCTATAATTTTATTGAAGATGATTTCTGGTCCTTTGTACTGAGAATCTTCACCCTCTTCTAATCTTATTATTCTTAGATTTAGTAATTTCCTAGTGTCCCAAATTTCCTGGATGTTTTGAGTTTTACATTTCGAATTTTTTTTGACTGATGAATCAATTTCTTCAATAGTATCTTCTATACCTGAGATTCTTTCTTCCATCTCTTTTATTTTGTTGGTGATGTTCGCATCTGCATTTTCTGTTCTCTTTCCTAGGTTTTCTTCTCCAGGGTTGCCTCAATTTGTGTTTTCATTATTGCATTTTTAGTGCTTGGACAATTTTATGCATTTCCTTTGCCTGTTTATTTTCCTGTATTTCTTTAAGAGATTTTTTTGTTTGTTTATTTCATCTTTAAGGACTTCTACCCCCTTGTGTTTTCTTTAGGGATTTATTTCCTCTTTAAAGGCCTCTATTATCTTCATGAGATGGGGTTTGAGGTCACTATCTTGCTCTTCAAGTATATTAGGATATCCAGGGCTTGCTGTAGTAGGAGAGCTGGATTCTGATGATGCCCTATTGCATTGGCTTCTTGTTGATTGTTCTTGTGCTTGTCCTTTGCCATCTGCTTGTCTCTAGGGTTGGCTGGCCTGGGTGTCCCAGGTTTGATCATGCTTCTTGAGAGGCAAGTGGAGTTGTGTGTCTTGGGTTTCAGCAGGCCTCCTGTGTGGCCTGTGTCTTGGATTATGGCAGACTTCCTGGGACACAGGCAGACTTGTGGGGTGTGGCAAGGTAAGCCAATCTCCTAATTTTTCATATAGCATCTAGCCAAGGATATTTTCTACTGAATCATCACAAAGCTCTACCATTACCCATTCTAAACCACAGTCCCCAGGGACAATATTAGATTTACAGCCTTCTTAATTACTAAACTCCCAGTTATATAGCTACTATTCATTTTCTAAGTAGGTTGTAACAATAGACAATTGTCCTCCTAGCACTTTTGTTCCCAAGTGTTTCAATTCAGCTTTATTTGTCTGTAGATGGCTTGATTTGTTTGGGGTCTTGAATAAACAAAATCAATACTATTGGGATATGGTTCTAACAAATTCCAAAGAATATGCTTCTTGCCACCATGCCTCTTCTACAATAGCTCAACAAAATGGCATTTAACAGTTCCATCAATGTGTGCAATGGTAAACAAATGACTAATAAATGACTAGATAGTCAATGAAAACATTCTAGTGAACATGTTTCAGAAATAAATAAATAGCCATTAAGAGCTTAGTCGTGACTGCCATGCATGTTAACCCACAGATGGGGAAATATAGTGGTTTGGCAGGACATACCAATGGACAAGTTATTAATGGCTGCTCTTTTAAAAATGATGTTTATTCAGCAACATAAATAGGAACTAAATCCAAAGAGGAAGTCACTCAGCTTCTGGCAATAGTTATAATAACCTTAAAATAATCAAACAATGAAACAAAAAGACTCTAATGAATGTCAACATGCTGCCAATTCTGTCCCTTTAATTCGTCGGAACTGTAGATTCTCTAAACATTTTCTATATTTTTGGTAGAGCTAGATCAATACTCTCACTCATAATAAGTCCCACTGATGGAGAATTCCAGTGAACATATTGAATACATGACATTCATCCCCGTTCTGTCAATCAATCAGTGTCACTTCGTAATTTACATTCTGCAATTGTTCTTCTGCCCAGGTTTTACACAGCATCTTTGGTTAGTGACTCATTTCTTCTTCTTGCTAGTACTCTGCTTGGCAAACACCTCTTTTATATTCTCATCTCCATCAGACCATGCTCATCTTAGCCTTTCTATTAACTCTCTAATTCCATTTCTTCCTGGTTGAGAAATCTTCAAAGACTGGATATGACTTAAAATACTAAATCCTTAATGTGACATTTAGTAGTTCAACTCTCAAGTTAGTTTTGTGTGAGAAAAAGAAGTATAGTGATAGATCTAATTAAGGAGAGAGGGAGGGGAAGAAAGAGAGAGAGAGAGAGAGAGAGAGAGAGAGAGAGAGAGAGAGAGAGAGAGAGAGAGATTCAACTGACTTTTCTGAAGTGAGGTCAGATTATTTCCCAATGCTAACTTTGGATGGTATGGTGGTTTGAATAATAATAGCCATCACAGGTTGTTAAATTTGAATGCTTTGTCACCTGAAAGTAGAACTGGTCTGAGATGGAGTAGCCTTGTTAGAGTATGTGTGGCCTTGTTGGAAGAACTGGGTCACTTGAGGTAGGCTTTGAAATTTCAAGGGTCTAAGCTGGGTCCACTGGTTCTTTCTCTTTCTGCGGAACTGGACATAAAACTCTCAGCTACCTCTTTAGCACCATGTTTGCCTGCATGCTGCCATACTTTCTGCCATGATGGTTCTGGGTTCCTCTCCTGGCCTTTTGCTTCCCCCTTCTCTTGGTTTCCCCTACTCTCTCTCCTCTCGTGGCTCAGCTCAGTCTCCAGGCCATGTTCAGTCTGGACTCTTCCAGATGCCTCTAGCCATTCTTTCTGTCATATCTATAATATAGTCGAGGTCTTTCCTCGACCATTACCTTAGAATAGTCATGACCACATTTTATTCATTCACAGCAATAAAAAATTAAGACAGATGGTTTCTGACAACATAGGATTCTTGTGCAGCAAAACTTTGCCAAAGTCATAAAATGCTTATTAGTGGATCCTACTTCAGATCTCAGCCTTGGGCCGGTCCTAGGAGCCACAGAGTGTTTTAAACTCAATGCAAATAAAGTCCATACAAAGCCAGGCATCTTGCCTGAGCTGCCAAAACTCCCAGATAGAAGACTCTGGGCTTCCATGACTTGTATACCTTTAGATATTGAAATGAAATCAGCCTAACCAAGTTCAAAAAGGCTGAAAGTAGGAAAGATGGCTCTAAACTCTGTTGATATTAAGAAATTAAGTGAGACCTAGCAGCATGACTCAGTAAGTAAAAGGTGCTTGTAGTCAAGACTGAAGAACTGAGTTTGATTTATAGGTCACACATGATTAAAGGAAAGAACAGGTTCTCAAAAACTTTCCTCTAACCTACATATCACTGCCACACTAAATACATGAATAAATGTAAAAAAATATATACAATTAGAATACAATATGTGACTGATTTTTCAAAAATCCTCCAGATAAACCATAAGATGCCCAATGAAACTTGAATTCATCTTCTTAGTACAAGCATCCCCAGTATCACATGAGATATATTTATATGAAAATAATTTCCTATTTTTATATAATCAAACATGACCAGGTATTCTGTATTATTACATGTGAAATTTTAACACCCCAGTTAATACTGTTTAAAACACCCTTGTTTTAATTTTTTGGCTTGTTATTTAGTTGATTGTTGGTTTTTTTTCCTCTCAAGAAGTATTCAGTATAGATGTTACATAGACTATAATGTATTTCAATAATTTTATTAAAGTTCAGTATATACTATTTGCTCAAGAAAAGTTGAAGATAATTTCATTTGTGCGCCCTGACTTAGTGAGCATAACAAAATCTGATTAAAAATTATAATTTCAAAGTCCAGGAACAGTTAATTCTTTAAACAAGACATAGAATGAGCAAAACAAAGATTTCTAATGCCTCACTGTTGAAAGCATGAAGCTATCCAGTTCTTATCCCATGTCTTGTCACATGGGATATTTACAAGGCATCCAAACAAATTCTCAAACTGAAGATGGATGTAGCTGTAGGGACAAGATGCTAAGACATATGTTTGCACAGCGTTCATATAAAAGGATGTCTAAGGAAACTCTTACATGAGATTTTTCTTCCCTTGATACCTTTTCCATGTTATTTAAGCTACATAAATAATATCACACCCAGAAATGTAAGTATTCAAAAGAAATGTGCTTTATTGTAGGGAACAGACAGAAGCCAGAGGTATATAAGGTAGAGGGGATAGAGGTGCCCATGATCAGAGAGATAAATTCTAGAAAACACAATTCTTTGACTTGCTTTCACCCCATTGGCTCTGTGTGCTCTTTTTTACTTTTTCTCCCATACTAACATTCAGTTCATTGCTTTGGTAACTTTTCTTATTTAAYTTTAAATAAAGTTAAAAATTAAATCTCGTGTGGGAGCATAATTGAAAGTGGGAGGAAATCTTTAGTGCTTCATCAATTATTTGTACTTTGCTCAAATTCTCTATCATATGAAACAAGTCCAAGAAAGCAAGAATTTTACTTGTAGTCAGTCAGTACCATTAGAGCCATTTTGGTACAAACTAGTCAGAAAATTAAAATGATTTGCACGAGTGGAGGGAGGAGTCCATATTCCAACACCCAGAATAGTTAATTGTATTGCAAATTACATCTGAAAAAATGGTCTAGAAAGGATTGGTCTTAATCTATTGAGGTTGTACCTCAGGAAGGCATACTGTTCTGTTCAGGTACTTCACAGCAGTCATGTCATCATTGCAAGAGTTCCTTTCTCTGGAATAATTAAAGCAAGCCTTGAGAATATTATTCCTTTTCTCAAATATAACTCCTAACATTATCTTAATTAGTATCATTATTTTTTGATGCTGAAATACAATTTTTCTCTTTTGCTTATTTATCAATATACAAACAAAAGCCACTCCTTCACGTGGTAACATTATTAGACATGGTTCCTAGTACCTGGTTTAATTGTATCACTGTCATTTTATCACATACATGTGAACAGTAATTCTGGAACTCCTGTCACACAAATGGTCATTATGCTCTATGGAGGTCCAATCATCACTACTATTATAAATAGGTGTTGTGTTTACTTATAAACCATTAACAATAGCTTTGAAAAACTAGTCTGAATTGCCTCTTGATAGCATGTATTTTCAATGGTGAGGAAAGGAAAACTCTGGAAATGTCAATGTTTATTCTTTAAAAAAATCAGAGAATATTGAAATCAAACACTTAGCTCTAACATACAAGACGGAGTCAGGTGTGTTTCTTAATTAGGTTTGTGCCCCCCAAAGGCTAGTGCTTAGTTTGTTCAATGCTGCTATTTATGCACAGTACATGTTATTAGCAGTTGACAAATTATCTTTCTTATTTTTTACTTTATTTGTTATTTTAAGAACTATTTGTTATCTATTTGATGAGAATGTCCAGTCACATAAAAAAAATAAACTGATGAGTTCAGTAGAATAAGACTTCACATTGCTTTAGTAAATGAAATACTCCCTAAAACTTCAAATATCAAACCTTCAAAACTCCAACACCTGCAAAATAAAAAAAAAGCAAATGAAGTTATGCAGGAAACAACCACAATGTGAAGGTTTGCTGTGTTATAAGAACAGCATGTTCGTGGAGATTGTTGGAGTCCCTGAGATCAGGTTTAAGTTTCATCTTTTCTGTATACAGCAATGTGAACAGAGGAAATGCATGTTCAAGTCTGATTTAGTTTTCTATGTTGCAAAGTAAAACTATGATTCACAATCAGCAACCATCAAAAAGGAATTCAATGACATATATAAATTGTCTGACTTTTGAGCTTTTTCAAAAGGATAAAAATTGTTTCATCACTCGAATTCCTTAGTCTAACTTTTCAGCATAACCATTTTGCTGAAGTTAATTGTAATAATTAAACATAGATACTATGTGATATACCCACTCTAAGTATATACCTAGGTAGTAGAGAATATGCTGTCAAAGACAGATGTATATGCAAATATCCAAACATTGTGAGTAACTGTTGTTATGGTTTAGATTACTCTTCCCAAGGTAGGTTCTAAAGGTCTGCCCCCTGCCTGTATAGTAAACTGTGTATAAGGCCTCAAGAGAATATTGTAAGTGATGGGAGGAGGCATACACAGAGAAGATCACAGAAAGACAGTCCTGGTTGTTATCATTTATTTCCCCGACCTTAGTCATATAGTCTTGCTCTGCAGGGCGCATCAATCATGTGAAATCATGAGAGGAAATCTCTAGAACCATTAACTAAAATAAACTTTTCTTTCTTAAATTAGCTTACCCAAATTATTTCTTACAGTACTCAAAAGTAACCAGTAGAATGGCTAATGAATGGGAAAAATGCCAACTCACTGATAGACAGGTAACTAAAACGTGATATAACAATAAAATGGAGCTTCATACAAGGTAAAGCAACAAGATGTTTGCATGTATGGACAACCATTCTTCATCTTTCACAAGCAGAGTGAAAGGAACCAAGTTCAAAAGATGTCTTAAGTCCACAGGGATGAAGAGTCTCCAACAGGCAGCCTGACACACATAGAAATGAACCTACTAGTTCTCAGGAGCTGTGCAGGAAGACAGCTAAGTAGCCACAGCCAACAGAACAGGGCTTTTCTTGGAAGGAAGATTATAAAGTATAATATTTCATCCAGTGTCAACAGTATTTATCTTAAAGTATCATACTTGATTATAAAATACTTTAGTCAGTCATCATCAATATAATAAAGTAGAACCACACTTAAACTGGATGAATTTATTTAAGCATTTTCAATAATATAATATATAAATAATATTTATAGTAAAAAATTTTAATATTTAAATAAAGTCCTAGATTATATATAGGACTACACATTGTTTAAATGATGAATTTTAATATTCACTTCAAAAAAATTCTAAGCCGGGCGTGGTGGCGCATGCCTGTAATCCCAGCACTTGGGAGGCAGAGGCAGGCGGATTTCTGAGTTCTAGGCCAGCCTGGTCTACAGAGTGAGTTCCAGGATAGCCAGGACTACACAGAGAAACCCTGTCTCAAAAAACAAAAAAAAAAACCAAAAAACAAAAAAATTCTAAATCTACCTTTAACAAAGCAGGTCAGGGAATTCAAAATCCATGAAAAGAAATGGCTATTTGTTAACATTTTCTCTTCAAAGCCACTTGCCAACAGGATGGAGAGAGAGTCTTGAAGTTAAGGGCACCTGGTGATTTTCCAAAGGATGAGTTCATTTCCCAGCACCCACACCAGGCAGCTCATAGTCATCTGGGATCCAACTCCATCTTCTAGATTCCCTAGACATATATGCAGGTGCACACACTCACATAAAAATTTAAAATATCAAACAAATGGCTTTAATCCCAGAACTCTGGAGGCAGAGGCAGAGGATCTCTGTAAGTTTGAGAGCAGCCTGGTCTACAAAACGAGTCCAAGGACAGCCAGGACTGTTACACAATGAAATCCCATCTTGGAAAAATAAACCAACCAACCAACCAACCAACCAACCAACCAACCAACCAACAAACAAGCAAACAAATAATTACTAATTTTATACAAATTGAGAAATTAATACTTTTTTTTTAGCAAAAACTTCATTCATACAGATATCTAAAATATACTTGTATGAAAATCAGATCCTAAAGTGCTTCTTTGGGTTCCAAAAGATCATACCTTTCATCTTTAAATGAAAATGTTTCAGAATATTGTATGAGTCAACTCATTTCTCCAGAAACTTCTTTTTCATACCCACATGCTAGTTCACTTCTCAATTACCAAAGAATGGAAACACCTGGAAGCCTTGGTAAGTACCTACGCCCACCTGCTGAGTCAGAATTTCTACTATTCTGGGAGGAAAATCTCTAGCTTGTTAAATAAACATTGTTATGCAATATTTCTCATGAACTCTTTGTGTTTGATGTTCCCATTTCACTTCTGAGCTAAAATCTCAGTGAGGGACTTTTCCCTACTAAGAAATAGCATCCGTGAGTAATCAGATGCAATATTTAGACTTTCCCAAAGTCACTGGGAAGAAAAACTCCCCACAACTCAGCTCTAATGAGATTGATTTTTCAACAAGATGGCTGGTAGGAAGGAGAATTGGTATGAAATAGTAGATAAAGGATGGGTTGAGAGATTTCATTCAAAATCACCTTTGGCAAGTTTTCTTTTATTCTTTTTTTTTTCTTTTCAATGGTTTATTCCAGTTTCATGAGGCTCACATGATTTGTGTCCATTTGCCAGGGCAAATCGATACTTCAGAATTAGCTCATGCAGCAAATGCCTGGAACCTGCTCAGTCCATCTAGAAGCATTTTCGGTGGACAATGGAGGGACCCGATTCATCATACTCCTGCTTGCTGATCCACATCAGCTGGAAGGTGGACAGTGAGGCCAGGATGGAACTTCCAATCCAGACTGAGTACTTGCGCTCAGAGGGAGCAATGATCTTAATCCTCATTGTGCTGGGTGCTAGGGTTGTGCTCTCCTTCTGCATCCTGTCAGCTATGCCTGGATACATGATGTTACCACCAGACAGCACTGTATTGGCATACAGGTCTTTGTGGATGTCCATGTCACACTTCATGATGGAGTTCAAGGTGGTGGTTTCATGGATGCCACAGGACTCCATGCCTAGGAATGAAGTTTGAAAGAGTGCCTCTGGCCATTGGAATCACTCATTGCTGATGATGGGTTGCCTCTGGTGTCAGGGGCACCAACAATGGAAGGAAAGATGGTTCTGTGCGCATAGTGCCCAGCAAAACCAGCTTTTGCACATGCCATAGCCATTGCCAATGACAAGTGTCATGATTTTCTTCTTCCATTATGATCGGTACAGGACTGGGTGACAGAGAAACTAAAAGACATGCAGGATTAAGCCAGCAGAGGATGAGACCCAGCTCCTACATTCCTTTTTTTTCAAGTTCCTGTTCCTCTTTCTTTCTTTTTTTTATTCACATTAGTGGGGCTTAAACAAAATGACAGTCAAGAACCATTGATATTTTAGCCTAAAACTTATGGAAATAACACAGTATTTCTTTCCAAAGAGCAACATGTTAAACTGAGAAAGAAGAATGCTGGGAATGGAGTGTATCACATGGTCTTTCTTTCTTTTTTTTTCAATATAGTCTTTATTTACATTTCAAATGATTTCCCCTTTCCTGGCTCTCTGCTCCTGAAAGGCCCATAAGCCCCCTTCCCTCTCCCTGTTCCCCCATCCACCCCTTCCCACTTCCCTGTTCTGATATTTCCCTACACTGCTGCTCTGAGCCTTTCCAGAACCAGGGGCCACTCCTTCCATCTTCTTGGACATCAGACATCATTTGATATGTGGATTGTGTCTTGGATATTCCAGTCTTCTAGGCTAATATCTGCTTATCAGTGAGTGCATACCATGAGTGTTCTTTTGAGACTGGGTTACCTCACTTAGGGTGATGTTCTCTAGCTCCATCCATTTGTCTAAGAATTTCATGAATTCATTGTTTCTAATGGCTGAATAGTACTCCATTGTGTATATATACCACATTTTTTGTATCCATTCCTCCATTGAGGGACTTATGGGTTCTTTCCAGCTTCTGGCTATTATAAATAGGGCTGCTATGAACATAGTGGAGCATGTATCCTTATTACATGCTGGGGAATCTTCTGGGTATATGCCCAGGAGTGGTATRGCAGGGTCCTCYGGAAGTRTCRTGYCCAGTTTTCTGAGGAACCGCCAGACTGATTTCCAGAGTGGYTGTACCAGCTTGCAATCCCACCAGCAGTGGAGGAGTGTTCCTCTTTCTCCACATCCTCGCCAGCACCTGCTGTCTTCTGAGTTTTTAATCTTATTTGAAAAGTTTTCTAACTGTACATCTGTTCTTCCAGGTTCTGTAAAGTAACAGGACTGATTGAATGTGCAGGTGTGTCTGTGTGTATATGTGCATGTACGTGTGCGTGCATGTGTGTGTGTGTGTACTTGAACATGGGGCATTCTCCCTCATGTTTGTGTGTGTGTGTGTGTTTAAAAGAAGATTAGCAAATATAATGTTATGAAAAGAAGTGTATTAGATTGACTTACATGACAGGGGTTGACAGTCACCATAGGCATCTGTATACTGGAGAGGCAAAGAGCCTGTGGCTGCTTTTCCTGTGAACCTGGATATTGGCACAACACCAGTATGATACCAGAACCCAAGATTCTCCATAGAGAGTCCCTATTAGATAGCCAAGAAACTGTGTCCTGACATTATCAGAGGATGTGACATCATCAGAGGAAGGTGGCAACAACAGCTACAGACATATCCATGTCAGGAAGGTGGGGGCAGTTAAGCAGGCAGGCATACTGATGCTTCTCAGACGACTTTGTAACCAGGTTACCATTTAGAAAGTGCCACTTGCTTTAAGTGTGTGTCTTGCCCCTTCAGTTGACCATCGCCCTTTCAGTTAACCATCTTTACAAATGCCTCACTGGTATGATGGGAGGTGAACCTCCCAAAAGCCTAAATCCTGTCAAGGCAGCAGGAAAAACTAAGCATCACAGGCAATTAATTTCCATAGTTTCAACTTACACCTTTTGTAAGTGGGTTAGGTGATGTACCTCTGTGGTAAGGTTCTTAATGAAAATGAAATTCATCCATCCAATAAATACTTCCTGATCACCTATTATGGTCTCAGATACTTAGAATAAATTCAAACAAAAAGTATAAAAGTGGTTCAGGTTTCCACTCCCATTTTACATCATTGCAGTACACAAAGGCTTATAATAAATGAAATGTGCACACCATGTTAAATGTCAGTTGTAGGAAAGGAAAAACTCCAGCCAGGTAGAAGTAAGCATGCTTTGTTGACACACATATCTACAAGGTGCCTTTGAGAGCCAAAGCAGAAGACATAAGCAAATATTATAATAAAGGACAAAAAAAAGAGCTTAATTTTGGCTTTGTATGGAGCAGTACACCTGTCACTTCAATATGCCATGGATTCCAAGAAAAAAAATAAGCAACCAGAAAACCACTGTGTGAGCAAACCACTCTGAAGAATGAACTGGCATGATTCTACCTTCTGATTGGGTTTGAGGAAAAGTCCTTTCAAGGGCGACACTGGTTCATTTCATATAAAGTTCCTCCTGTGTTTTATCAGATAAGGAGCGCTCCATGCTCAAAGTCATCCTTTGTTACAGAATAGAAAGCTTGAACGTCCACAGAGCCTGGCTCGTGTCTCCTACAGGGGTTACCACTGCCTCTGCTAACACCGGGGTCCTAGCATCAAGATTCCCTTAGTATTTCTTAACAATTTGCACATTTCATTGAGCCGATGCCTAATAACTACCGTGTTGCTGCTCTGGCTAATGAACTTTGGGAACTTCTCCATGGAATAGTCAGCATGTGGAGAGCATCGTATGGCTTTCTTCTCTTTTTCTTAGGCACTAAGAAGTAGAAACACTGAGAAGAGCAAAGGGTTCATAGTTCAAATAGAGTGACTTCAATGGTCATTCTTGGGTGTACTCAAATGGGTTGAGAAACTTAAAAAATACATAGACACTTGGGTAATTGAAGTTTCTCCCGGAAATTTGGATATCATTGATCCTAGACAGTCCCTAGAAACTGGGATCTCAGAGTATATTCTCCCTTATTTCTCTGGCAATACAGCTTACCCAGACTAAAATCCAAAGTCAATGAACACCAATGGCAGAAGTCAACTTGAACTTGTTAAATGTTAATGATCTAAGTAAATAATACTCAAGAATTGGGGTGTAGACAGCATTTCCTGTAAAATGCTAGGAGAAAAACTAAGATTGGAGGATGCCCTGCTTGCTTGGAAATTCAATAATGATGCTAATATGTTTTAAATAACTCTGATGATTGGCTTGCATCTAGTTTGCTGTCCTGATACATTTTGATTAAAGGAGTAAAAGTTGAGGACAATATTTCTGAAGACAATTCATCAAAACTGTCTCACTTCAAGATGTCTGTGTTCTAATCTTGGAGAGTTATGAATACATCACCTTCCATGTCATGGATGTGATTTAGTTACAAATATGAAGATGTCAGACTTGAGAGTCATAAGAAGTAAATAGAATGATGGAATCCAAGTCAGGAGTGGTAGATTTTGAGAACAGATAGAAACTAAGACACCGTGATGTGATAGTTTCTGTATTCTGGGAGAAAAATGGCAAGGAAACAGATTCTCCACCTAAGCCTTTGAAAGTGCACTCCTTAATGTTAGGCCTTAAATCTGGACTCATTCAGTCTCACTCATTTCAGTGAGTGTGGCTTCTCTCAGCACATATCATCACCCCACCTCCTAGCCCCCAGCTCCCTTACCTAAATCTCTCCCTCCCAAAGATTGGCCTTCACTATCTTCCTAATCCTTGTAGGCAGGCTCCAGGTGTGGTTTCAATGGTGCTATTCAGTTCACAAAGCACCGGGAAACAAATTCTGAGTGACTACCGGAGATTTTCAGCCCACTCTGATCTCATATAGGCATTACGTGCTCTCAGAGCTCAATAGTGCTGTTCTTGAACTTGGTGTTAGAATGGAATTCCATGAGGAAATTTTAAATCCATTAGTACTTAGGCTCTAATTCAAACAATTAAACCAGAAACTTAGGCTGGTAGATAGGGCAATTTCTGTTTAATGGCTTCTCAATACTAATGCCTATGCTAATTACCTCATTAAAATATGCAAGGTCTATACTATGACCATATGCCCAGGTCATGCCAACAAAGAGCATAATGGCAGAGTGATAGAATGCCTGTTCCTTTCTCTGAAATTCTTCTTTGGTTTGCCAGAATTCCAACAATAATTTTGCCAGGAAGTTTGTATTTTTTTTTAAAAAAAAAAAGTGATAGATTATTGCATTTAGCAGGAACTGTGTCATGCCCAGAAAACAACTTTCATCCTCACAAGCATGCTACAATATGCAATCTAATACTTCAAAGGGATTTCTATAAGATGAACTGAGCCCCTTTAAAGGTTGAGAATGACAGTAAACTCCCCAAGGCATTAAGAATGACGTCATCTTCCCCAACCAGTTGGAAATCCAAGCTTCTAAACTACTGTAAAAAGATGTGAAGACCCACATTAAAACATATTTTTTAAAAAATATGTCGAATTTTCTAGATAAAACATGTTAGCAAATTAAAGAGCATTTTGCTAGATTTATGAAATCTTAAAATGAATTTAAAAATAAATATCGCAGGGAAATTCATTGGAGAAAAAAGTGAAGTTATGAAGTATTCCTGAAAGTTTGTATCTCCCATATACACAATAAAATGATCCAGCCAATAACTGGACTGTAGCTGGAAGAATAAATGAAGTCTAAATGCTATTTGTAAAGAAGGAAAACATTAAATCCTGAGCTGTTAAGTGAGCCGCTAGTCATTCCAGAGAAGGAGGGCAAAATAAGGAAGGATACAGAAGAGAGAGGAGTGAGCAAGATGGCAGATAGGTCAATCAGAACCGACATTCATAATTTCTAATGGCTTTTAGAGACAGATAACAGGATTGTATTAATGTATTTTGAAATCGTACCTTTCTAAAACTTGAAAATTCTGATATGTATTTAGTGTAGACTGATGCCGATGATGAGAGAGAAGAAGATGATGGAGGAAAGTCAGCCACGGGTTAAGTGATTTCAAGAGAACATTTTCCTGATGGCTGGCAAATTGGGGTTAAGAGCAGCCCAGATGAAACAGTAACAACTGCTATCAAATGGAAAGTAGATTCTAATAGCATAGAGTGTAGAAATCTACCAGGTTCTAGTGCTGATTAAGGCTTATTGTAAATATAAAGTTTGTGTGTGTGTTTTATCTGGAAACTGGATCATCAACCCCAGGGGGTAAGGGGTGGGTAGAAATCCCCCCATAAAGATTAAATAATTTCAACATTTAGAGTCAAGGATACCAGTTTTGCAATGAACTATGTAACTGAACTCAGAAAGGACTCACCAAAACAAGAATGTTCATTTTAACTTCCTGTTTTCTTCATTAAAGAAAATATGTTCTGATTTTCATGCTGTATAGACAATCCACACTCTGTACAAACCGTATCATTCGCCGGTTGTCAGTATTTATCCTTTGACTATTGGGGTTATCGGCAAGATCAATCGAGGCTTGTACAAATTTCTCTGGAAGTACAGAAGACAGTATTTGTTTTCACCTCAAAGGCAAAACAGCAGAGGCTCAGGCCCCATCTAAACTCTTCCTGATGTGAGTCAGATTTTTGTGCAGTGTTGAACTTTCACAATTTGATACAAATGAGTGGACATAGGAGATGCCCAAGTCTTCTCCCTACTTACTCATCTCAGCTATTTCCATTTCCAGGCTGCCTTAGCAGGATATAGAGTACTGTTTCCCTTCATACTGGAGATTTTGACAATTGGTCTGCTGGTCAGCTGATGCTTTTAATTATGTCTGATTCTCTAATATGTGAAATAGTGCCAGTAACCAAATGTAGAGTCAACACAGTATTAGAAAGGTCTAAATAAGCAAAAATTATGTATCCAGTATTTTTATTGGCATTAACTAATTAGGTGCTTGTAACAAATAACTTCCTCACAGTGGATTTTAGATTTTTGAGTACGCAGACATAATGAGAAGGCTTGTTAAATCATAGATGGCTCTGTTACACTCCCAAGATATCTATTTCAGCTCTGAGTCTGTTTGTTTCAATTTACGTTTGTACTAGGTTTCTAAGCTGTGCATATTCTTTTTACCTGGATATTGAAGTCTGGCAGCTATTGCTCTGACATTATTGCTCTAACCATGCTTCCAAATCTCCTCATAAAAGATAGTGTGCCCCTCTCTCATTTCACAGGTCAGAGACATATTGGATCCTGAGCATTCATCGCTGTGATTCTTATTGGGAACTTCTCATAGCCTCTGTAAATTATTTTACCCAAGGTTATAGAATTTAGTGGAAATATACAGTAAATAACTGCCGGGCAATTTTGCCAGTCATGAGCAACATCAACAAATTACAACATTCTATTAGGAAACAGTAGGGAAACCTTATTCATTGGATCTCTAAGAAAATGTCCTTCGTTCCCTGAATCCATCAAGAAGATGGAATGGGAAGGTCATGACTGAGTTTTGAACAATTTGATTTACTTTCATCTTTAACTACCCAACATCTCTACCTGCCCTTGCATGTGCTTTACACATAAGGTGCTGGCACCTCATTTTAAAAAAAAAAAAAAGGTTCCTCTGATGCACATGGAAGTTAGCCCAATGGTCTATGTGACATCAACAATATAGTACTTTTTTAGGAACCAAATAGAAAATGAAATCCCTTCTAAGGAATTTATGGGACTGTCCTACCTCTGGCACTTTCTGGCTCTGGGGAAGCAGCCAAGGTAAGATCAACAAGTGCCTGCATGGTGAGCCGCAGGATTTGTATGTATACACAATTTGCACCCTTGTAGCTTGTCAGGCAGGGCAGTAAAGAGCTCTCACTCATTACAGTTACAGAAATGCGAGCAGTTGCAGGCTCTCAAATAAAAAGAAAAATGCTTGGTACATATATACTATACGAGGAAAAGAACATTCTAAAACTAAATTTAGGATTCACAGATAAATTTACATCCAGCTGGTATTTTCTGCAAGTCACTTATCTGTAAAGGTATTTTTAAAAAGAGTATTAGATGCACAGTGTAATACTAAGGAGTTTACAATTGAGTGAAATTCGATAGCAGTAAAACTATCATAAGATAAAGCACAAATGGATAAAAAATTATAAATAACATTAAAACAAGGACAGCTTCCTCTTAGGTGTCATGTATTAAGTATCAGTCATACATCAAGGAAACACTTTACTTAGGTACTATTATCATTGGCATTATTATCATTAGCTCATGATCTATCTATCATCTATCTATCTATCTATCTATCTATCTATCTATCTATCTATCTATCTATTCTTCTGACATATATTACATCCTGACCATGGTTGACCCCTTCCCTCCACTCCTCCCAGTGCTCTCCCCAGATCCAATCCTCCTCTATTTCAGTTCAGAAAAGAGCAGACTTTCCACAAATATCAACAAAACATGGTGTAACAAGTTACAATAAGACTAAGCACAAACCCTCATTTCAAGGCTGGACTAAGCAATCTAGTAGGAGTAATAGAGTCTCAAGAGCTGGCAAAAAACGTCAGCAACAATCCCATTCCATCTGTTAGGAGTTCCACAAGGACACCAAGCTACACAACCATGACATATATACCGAGGACCTAGAGCAGACCCTTACAGGCACTGTGATTTTCACTTCAGTCTCTTTGAAGCCCTGTGAGCCCTTAGTTTAGTTTAGTGGGCTGTGTTCTCCTGGTGACTTCAAATGAATCTCTGGCTCCTACAATCTTTCCTCCCCCTCTTTGTCAGGTTTCCCTGGCTTCTCCCAATGTATGGCTCTGGGTCTGTGCATCTGCTCCCACCAGTTCCTGAATGAAGCCTCTCTGATAATGATTAGACTAGTCATTGATTTATGTGTATAGCAGTTTATGCATCGACGCATGCTTGTTGTAGGTAAGATGATGTGCCAAGTGTGCAGGTGTAATGGCAAAGTAAACTGAAATTCACTAGAATTAGCATTTGCTGCCCTGTGGGACAATGTAGAATCTCAGAATCTACATGATCCTGACTAACAATTTACAGTGGAGTGAAATATACTGGAACTATTTCTTAGAACCTCCATGGTTATTTGGAAGTAGGCAATGTCAGTAGATAGCCATTGTTGTTATTTCTTTGTGTGTTTTTACATAGCTTTGAAAACCTAAATCAGCTTCATTCAACAGCCTGGACAGATGTCACTAAAGTACAAGCACAATAATGGCTGATACCTAGAAATAAGCTTTAAGACTAACATCTCATATTCTGTACCAAAGCACCTGGCTGACCATTTTTTAAGGCAGCTATGAATTGTTCATCAAGCCTGAGTAAATGCATTCACAGGGTTATTAGAAATTGAAATCAGCAGCCAGGCAGTGGTAGCTCATGCCTTTAATCCCAGCACTCAGGAAGCAGAAGCAGGGAGATCACTGAGTTTCAAGTGAGTTTTGGGACAGCCAGGGCTACACAGAGAAACCCTGTCTGATATATATATATATATATATAGAGAGAGAGAGAGAGAGAAGAAAAGGAAATTGAAATCAGCAAGGAAAATAAAAATTTAAATATTGCACATCTATACAATACCTAATGTAATCCTACTATATATATGGGTATATATAGACATTAGATATAGATGTAGATGTAGATGTAGATATAGATGATATAGATATGGACTTCACAGTAGTCTCATTGTATTCTCCTATGAGAAACTGAGGCACCAGGAAGATATAGAACACAGTTCAAGGTCCAGGAATTGTACTCCTCAGGCTCTCGACTACACTGTTTTAAAACCCTCTTCTGGAAGGCCAAGAAATTTTAATATACATGATTTCAAAATGAACACACTGATCAGAATTCCTTAAGAGACTTCTACCATGATGAGAAAAAAATATTTCCTCTCTTAAATGAAAAATTATTTGCATCTTATGCCTGGCCACTTCCCCAGTCTTGTTTTCCCTCACTTTAAGACTTTGATAATTTCTTTTGAATGTCAGTGCCAATGCACAGAGTTCCCCTGACTGCACCATGAAGATACAATTAGAATTGCTCCTTCCATATTTCCACTCTATTTTGTATATGTGTATTTACACTTATCATTTATTATGACATAAATGTACTTGCCATATGTGCATCAATTTTTTGTTATATTCTATAGGGCTTCATGTTTAAGCCTATGTATAAGACAGCTTACAAGTACTTTTAAAATACACAATTGCATTACATTACATTTT
This sequence comes from Apodemus speciosus, assembly GCA_002335545.1. Taxonomy (NCBI): domain Eukaryota; kingdom Metazoa; phylum Chordata; class Mammalia; order Rodentia; family Muridae; genus Apodemus; species Apodemus speciosus. The sequence goes on along the minus strand of BDUI01000037.1, from coordinate 1,095,807 downwards.
TATTATTTTTATCAACTCAAAATGTATCAAGCAACAAAATATATGTGTGGTGAAAGACCTTTGTTTTTCACTCAGAAATGGATGGTAGCCATTTCTTTCCAGCCCATTGCTTCCTCAGATATGCTGACTTTAACATTAGACTAACTTCCCTAAGTGATCACAGTATGGCAGGTTATAATTTACAGTGCTATAAAAAAATCCACTCTTATATGCAGGAAAAAAATGCCATTTTCTTCCAACTGAATTAACAGTATTCCTAGCTTTATTCTGATAAGATTGACTAGTTAGGCATAACCAAGAAAGTATTTTACACATATCACCTTAAGCCTAGTTGATGAGCCCAGCCCTAACCCATCTCCTGCATACAAAAATGCCCATGTATGCAGGAGATGAGAATTCACTAATGCTATAATTCTCAATCCAGAGCTGATAGCAAATCCATTCTACCTCGATCATGTGTTTAATACACAAAACTAGCATAGGGTAGATGCTCAGTGTAAATCAAAGTCTATCATACATAAAAATGAATGGATAGACAGATCCATTCTTCTGCATCATTGTTTCAGTCTGAGATTCAGTAATTTATATTGAATACAACTTTATTTTTAAAGTTCCAGTAGTTAGCGTGTCAAATGATTAAAAATGGGCACCTGTCAAAACGCTCCAGCTTACATCATGCTATGGTAGAAGGAGGAGGGGTCAAGAATGGCAGACATAAAAAAGATGAGTAACAGCAAGGGGAGGGTTCTTAACAGTATCACAGTGAAAATTCAATTGTAACCTTTGTAACATTCAAACCATTCAATAGTGGAGTCTGCCCACATTTTATATTTGTCTGTTATAGCGATAACTAGCAGGCAATGTGGTGTTTAGTCTGCTGTCTTATTGTAATTCTCCCATTCCTGTGCAGCTCAGTAAAATACAGAAAGTCCCCAGAGGCTTCACTCCACTGACAATCTCACAATGCCCTGAAAAACTGGGCCAAGGATTCCTCTCCAAATAAGAAGACCCAATTTTCCCAAGGGGTGTCTGGGACAGACAGGAAATTGTTATTAACCAAATGACTCATGCTGAATCACAAAACAAGAACCATTTGGGGAAAGGTCGCCCCTCTTGGCTGCAACTGTTTCCAGTTAAGTAGACACCCTGAGGCCCCAGTGACAAGAAGCCAAGACTGACCAACATCATCGCAGTAGCATTGCTGATGCTTGAGTTGGGATGGCTCACAACTCAAGCACCCCTACACCATTTGGAGTTTTACGTCTCTGAAATTCCCAAGGAAATGTCCTCTGGATAATACTGGCCAGAAATTAGGAAACTTCCAAGGTGCCAGGAACCCAAATTTCAAGGAAAGGCTAACGATTCTCCACATAGATTTCAATTCTCAGAGAGATTACACAGCCGGTTATTTCATTTCTTTTCTAATTCTGAATGATTTACACATTTATTTTCTTACTGCCTTACAGATGAGTATTTATTTGCATTATTATTTAAATATACTGATACCTAGAGTGATAAATCGAAGTGTAGTTCAATAAAAGATAAAACCTGGAAGATTAAATTAAAGGATGAGTGATATCTTTCATCCAGATATGCTGCTTTAAGACACAGTTAAGTGTTCAGCATCTTTCCCTTTGAACATATCCACTAAGAATCCTCAGACTTTATTTCTGCGGACATTATTCTGCCATCCATTCACATATATTCTCATTTACAAAACACACATATATCGAATGTCTATTATGTGAACACATTCAAAGATATATGATGGGTCAATTGACTTGGTTTCTGACCTCAAAGAATCATGTCTCAGTTCTTGGTCCTTCCACTACCAGTTCTGTGAGAAAGCACTTCCCTCCTTCATTAATTATGAGAAGGGGCAGATAGGGCAGAGATCTAATTGATGCAGGCATCTCTGCTATTGTTTCCATTTTTTAGTTACCCACTGTAGGAGGAACAGCTTTCAAGGAGTCAGTGTTCCCTTGACTGTCAACATCTCAATACAGAGGCTATCTCTGTCATTTTTCCTGTAGTTAGTTCTTTCTTTGCTTCAATGCTAGAAAGTGCTCCACAAGTTAATCAAGTGGCTTACCACTGAGCAACTAACCACAGCCCAGTAGCTGTTAAAGTGCATAGTAGATTACATACTCAACTATAGTAGTAAGAAAGGAGATGACATTACTTGCAACTAGCAATAATCTTTCTATTCTCTGCTCAATTAACATCCCTGGATAGGAAGAGTCCTAACTTACAGTTCCTTCTCCGACAAACTAAATAGTCTGGATACACTTTCATTTATGCCACTGACACTGAAGTTCAATCATAGCTTTCATTTAAAATTATGCCTATTAGAAAGTCCGATTATATCCAGGTGGTGGTGGCACACTCCTGTAATCCCAGCACTTGGGAGGCAGAGGCAGGCAGATTTCTGAGTTTGAGGCCAGCCTGGTCTACAGAGTGAGTTCCAGAACAACCAGGGCTATACAGAGAAATCCTGTCTCAAAAAAAAAAAATCCAAAAACAAAAAACAAACAAACAAAAAAGTCCAATTATTTTAATCATGTGACAGGTAACTCCTACAGTTACCTTTGAGCCCCAAACATTAAAATCTAATCTTTTTTTAGTCAGTGTCATTTACACCCATTACATTTAAACTGGTTTTCTCAACACTTAAGCATGAGTGTCTATTAGGCTGATAAAGAAATATTCATGAGTTATTCAAATTTAAAGATTCAGCTGTTGTTAGAAAAGGGACCAGCTAGTGAAAGGGGAGGGCAAACCAGTTTTCTTTCCTTCTTTCTTTCTTTCTTTCTTTCTCTCTCTCTCTCTCTCTCTCTCTCTCTCTCTCTCTCTCTCTCTCTCTCTCTTTCTTTCTCTCTCTCCATAGAGAAGAGAGCTTACAATGCACCACAGTCTGTGAACAGAGTTGTGTGCAGTGTTACCATTTAGCAATAATAGGTGATTTGTGCTCCCCAGACTTAACAGGCCAGTAAGCAGCATCAATCTGTAGATCAAGTGCTCTGAGGCTGCCATGTACTAAAAAGGGATGAAAAATAAAATTGTCTATGGCGACTGTAGACACATTTACTCCTCRTTTAGCCATTCCCATAGCGACAACAACAACAATAAAAACTGTCACTGCTAATGGAGGTGGGAAATTTTCACTGCAAAAGGGTGTGATAATGGCCCAGGACCTGAACCTTATCTGCATGCAACCACCCCCTCTAGCGATAATTGAGTGAATGGACAGGCTTTTTCTAGGTTCCTTTGGCAATAGGCTTCTCAATGTCATATGTTATGGCTCTTAACTCTAAAAGCATAATATTGTTATATTAAATTAGCATGGCTTATTTTTAAGAGACTTCTAAAACTTCATCATTGTGGGTGATTTAGTTCTCGCTTTCTGAGCTTTTTTTACCCCCTCTCTTCTGTATTTTAATGTCAACCTAGGAAACATCCAACTTGCTGGAATGAACAAAGGCTTCTCAGTACCCTTCTCTACATGCCCCATCTGGAAAGCCAGGTAAAGAGTAAAATACAACACAAAGGCATACTAAATCCATGTGATCATTGTTATTTCTTTCTAGGAAGAGGGCCTGAAATATACTTACAATCTTCATGATCTGTGTGCCATTGTTTCTCTGATTTTCTCAACTCTCTCATCCCATGACAATGTCCAAGTAATGCCCAATGCAAAGTCCTCAGTCTTCAGGGCAGGATTCACGACCCAATAGTGCTCATGGCAGAGGTTAAATACAGTTACAAGAATACATATCTTCATACCCACATCCTTCCATAATCTCTCAGACTTTACAAAAGGCCCTAACCTTCTAGGAAGTCACAGCTCAAGTCTCAGCCTCTCATCTGTTCCGTAATGAAGGATTTTTAGAAGCTTCTCTTTTTATTTCTACTTTCTTTTAGAGCCATGAAATGCATTATTCTACTACTGTTCTTTATATGTGTATTTGTGAGCTCTTTTCAGTAATGAGTTCCTTGGCAACAAAGCCTTATTTGAGTTCTCTATTTAGTTGTAATTGTCCAGTTGATGAGATTTTATTTGATTTATTTTTACAAGTAATTTTTTGGAATAAATTTTTCTAAGAGAGCAATTAGACAATGAGAAACCCAAGTTCCTGTTGAGATACAGATTCCTGGCTAACTGGTCCAGGAAGACATAATGACAGGAGACATTAACAATGAGGAAAACAGAGAGTAAGAAAATTGTATCTTCAACAAGGGAGCCATAGCATTATACATTGTGGGGAATTCTTTAGACCACAGATTCCTACTACATCCTCATAAAAGTGCTGTAGCTTTACCCACATGTGCACTCATAGTTCATAAATAAATGTAAGTTTTTTAGGAAGTAAAAACTATAAAATGAGGAAATAACATCAAAGATATTAGAAATGACAATCACCACAGGCCTGGATTTGCTTAATTATATGGATGAAGATTCATAAGACTAGAGAATACTATTTTGCTCTAAAAATCATAGCAAAGGAAATTAGCCCTCAAATATTTGTTGATAATATTAACTCACTATCCCATCATAAATGGAAGAAGCACTTTTGTACTGGATGATCTCAAAGAGGACATTTCAAAAATTTCAGCTTTGGTAATCCCCTTGGTGTTTGGATTCAGAAAACTTTCCATAGTGTAGAATTCTGGTATCTATATATCTTCCTTCTTCCTCTTCTTCACCCTTTCCTCACATTTCTTGGCATTTAGTGTCATAGTTCATTTTGTCTGAAGGATCCCCACTTTTTGGTAGTAGTAGCAAACATGACAGAGTGTCTGTGACATCAGAAATTACTTGAACCCTATCTCGAATTGTTATTGTACAGATCCAGATAAAGATATTTAATCTCTGATTTTAGGATTTTTATTTGTTAAGTAATCTTAGAAACTTCATAGTGATGCTTTATAGATACATTTTAGCATATTAAATATATCTTAACATATCAACACATATAATTTTTGAGTATAGAATATAAAGCTTCAAACACACTGCCTTGTATGTAGGAAATACCTAGAAAATATAAATTCTCTCTCCAGTATTTAAGAAGATCATTTACTCTCCTGTTTGTTTATGATCACCCAGTGATACCAAGGAAATTAAGAAGATGGACACTCTATCTGATGGTATAGAAGAGTTCAAGGAATCTTAAAAGTAGAGTAGCTGAGATAAAATAAAAGGAAAAGTGACTCAAAAGACAGCTACTCTCTGTGTCTGTAGTTTAAAGCTTGAGCTCTGATTATCAGAAGAATATGCTGTATGAAGCACTTTTACCCATAGCTTTCCTCTCTTCTTTGAGTGAAGAAAAACATAGGCTGTCATCTACACAAAGTCCATGGCTTTCTTCCCAATCCACAATGGTTAGCTCATAAATTAGTAAAATAAATTTAATGGCTCTTAAGGGAGATTTATGTTTATAAATGACAAGGAAATTTGTAGACTGTCAGTGAAATACACTTTTAGCAGAGTGAAATGGCCAATTCTACAGAAAATCCATACACATATATTGTCTTTTAGTCATCTTTATTCTCTTTATTACAATTTGTGGTCTAATTATTATCTGTACAGAAACTAACAGTATTTAAGGAATCTCGATAAATGTGCTTTTGTAACAAAAGCAATTGTCATAAGATTTAAAGCCAAACAGAACTTGTTAATCACTAATAAAATCTTTTGAAAAATCTAAGAAATAGAATCTTAGAAAATGCAAAACATAAATGAAAATATAATCTAAGTAATCAACATATGAGTGACCAGTTGGTTACTCTTATATAAGTTAAGCTGGCTATTCTCAATCAATAAAAGTTATCTCTTAAGTTCTCTATATGATGCCCATTGCTTCAGATCTTCCACCCCACCCCTGCTTTTCTCATGGTTCAAAAAACATATTTAACAAGGTCACAGATGCAGTGATCCAGTTAACTCATGCAAAGTCCCCCATTGCAGCATTTTAATCTGTGCTACAACACTCAATGGTAAGGTGACCTCTGGCAGTTTTTGAAAGAGGATTACGGTGTTGATGTAGTTTTAAAAATCCACTAATCACTCTTAAAATCATTTTGAAAGTATAGGGAATAGGGGCACTTAGGTATAATAAACTTGATCCTCACTGTTCTTTGAGTTGGTTGTTTGTCGATAATCCATACTAAATCAATAACCAGACAAATACAAAATATTATGGCAGATTATTGTATCTGATGACTGCTGAATTCAGTATTCACTGAATGTCCTTTATACCTAGGCTTTAGTAAGCAGATGGCAGGACAGAGGGGCTCAACTATCCAATCATTCTGTACCAGAAAAGGGCATATGTCTTGCAAAAAAAACCTGACTAATTTATAAAGATAGAATATAACAAATAAAATTATCAGGATACAAAGAATCTAGCAAAAGAATTTTGATCAAGCACATATTGCTGAAACAATATTGGGAAGAGAAATCATGGTTTTTTGTTTGTTGGTTGGTTGGTTTGGTTTTTAGTAAGTGAAAATTTACAGAAAGTTTCATTAGGAACAAAGCAGATGAGGAGAAGGAGTGCCATGAGATCTTTCCAAATGGAGAAGAACAGATTGGAAGAAAGCAGCAGGAAGGAAGGGCATGAGTAACTTTCTAGATGGACTTAAAACAGAGACAGACTGAGTGAAGTAACCCAGTCTCAAAAGAATACCCAAGGCATGCACTCACTGATAAGTGGATATTAACCTAGAATCTTGGAACACCAAAGACACAAT
>BDUI01000037.1:1072211-1084623 GCA_002335545.1 Apodemus speciosus | reverse complement strand
GAGAGAGAGAGAGAGAGAGAGAGAGAGGAATAAATTCCTGGCTTCTACTCATTTTATGTTCTGTTGCTCTGTCTATAGCCAAACTTTGTCTTATTGCTCCACCCAGACACTGATGACGACTCTCGCTCTTTTGCACCCAAGCACTGCCTGTCCTCTGCTTTCCAGGCCAATGATCTCTCCACACCCAGGGAGGGTTTGCATATACAGGGAGGATCCAGGTCTGGCAGTTATGAACCCTGTGGTGAAACACAGCAGTGGTGGCCTCTGTGTTGGCAGGCAGCATTTGTGGGGTCTGGAAAGCAAACCTCCTGCTTCCTTCCAACCCAGGATTTGAAATTCTTTGAAGGTTGTAGCACAGGGCATGGGAGGAATGGACCTACTTCCTGTCCCTGTAGCAAACACAGGGTGCATGTCTGAAAAACACAGCAATAGCCGAGCCGGTCAACCAGTCAGGGCTGAGACTAACAGTGCCTGAGATTCTGCATTTGTCCAGCCAGCATCCCCTGCCCCAGGGAGTGTACTATTAAATAACAAATAAAAAGCACCGTGACAGGTCCAGAGTGGGAGCGTGGAGGAAAGGGAAAAGTTTCATGTTTTATTACATGGAGTGGCATTTTTCCAGCTTTTTGAATAAGGGACCCCACATTTTCATTTTGTACCGAGGCCAGAAAATTATGTGGCTAGGCCTGCCTATAAATCACACACTAAATCATATTTTACTCATTATGCTGGGCTGTTGGGAAAACCAGAACAAAACTTACAACCCACCTTGAGCAAAATATCAAAGAATCCACGGTACATAGCAGTACATAGCTTGAGTAATGAAAGAACCTTACACCTGTCCTTTGAATTTATTTCACTTGGTTTTATTTAGTTCGCTTCATTATTTCTTCATGAATCTTTGTGGAGGAGAAGTCTTATTTGGCAATTCTTTGTGTAAAACTTAAGCCTTTGTACAATCATCCACAGAATGGATATTTATAAAAATAAAGATCAACGTGACAATTGCACGGCCGTACCATTTAAAATTTATCTTCTATTAAAATGTTTTCATATGTTTGATCATATTGTTTTCACTCCCCCAATTCTTCCCAGATCCCCTCCATCTGCACACATCCCTATCTCCTCCCTACCCATGGATCTTCATGTTTTTTCTCCCTCTCCCTTTCGCTTAAAAATAAGAAAATTTTTTTTCTTAAATTTACTTAATTTTCTGGAATGACTGTGATCCATTGAGAACTCATCATCATCGATGCTCATGGCACTTTTTTTTTTTTTTTTTTTTTTTGCTACAGCCATGGATGTGAAATTTACTTGACTTGTGCTTTCTAATGTCATGTTTCACAATGACAGCACAAATGGAATCTGCTCCATCATTCACTGCTTCTCCCGAGTGTCTTGAAGATAGTGTGTTAGCGTGGTCACTGTGTGAATAAAACCTCCTTGGAATCGCATGTAAACCCACTTTCTATAAAGGAAAATGATGTTGGATGTTGCAGCCACAGAACTGTCTTTAAATTATACTCTATGAAGACACATTCACTGATTACTGTGACTAATGGCTTTCTAGACCTGTAAACCTCTGAAGGGATTCTAGCATCAACATTGGGACTTAACACTAAAATAACTCATCAATAGAAAAACATTTTGACCACCTGACACATGCGTGCATGTATGCACACACACACACACACACCACCACCACCCGACGAGTGCATCTACATACATGCATACACACAAGCGAGCAAGCACAGAAACAAATATATATCCAAGCACACACACAAACACACATACCCATACAGACACGCATGCATGCACACATGCATGTGCTCACATAGCAGAAAATGAAAGGGGCAAGTGTGCCTGAAACTCATCCAAAAGCCTAGTTCATGATTCTATGGGAGAATTAGCCAGATTCAGCACATGCCTGCTTACTGCTCTCACCCTCAGTCCAGGGGCTCCCTCTGGTGGTCACCACATACAAAGATGCTCAGCAAAATCACAACCTGTGGAAAGAAACTCAACACAATCAAGGAAACGTTGAGGCAGGTAGGGAGGCCGCAACATAACAGGAAAGGGAGGACATGGCTGCTTGGCTTGGTAGACTTCACTAAAGGCTGCGGAGGAGCAGGAAACGGGTAAGACCAGTTCATGCTGATAAGAAGTTCAAAGCCTAGACATTCGATCCAGCTTTTTCTTTCTCCCAGACACATGCTGCATGCAGACAGTTCTTTGCTCCCGACAAACAACAGGCTGGCCACTGTCTATGATGAGACTTGAAAATCCAAAACAGTGATTTTTCTCTTCTCTAACTGTATGCATTGGGATTTATACTGGATCAATGAAGTCTAAATCCCTCTTGACAAACACGGGAGACCTCTGAGACTTTTTCCTGTCATCTAAACCTAGGATCCTCTTATATGAAGGCACATCTCTCTGTTGGAAAGTCCTAAATTGTCTGTAAGTGAGGTCATCTTCAACACTCTGTGCATGGTGCAGTTATGGGCATTAAATACAATATTAGAGAAGTGTTCTTTGGAGATTATGGAGTAGGGGATGGGGTATGGGCTTTGGTGGAAGTTATATAATTCTATTCCTACACTCAAATAGTGGTTTCCTAGAAAAATAAAGCTGATTTGGGGGAATCAGAAACATTGAGTAGGGCATATCATCTGCAGGAAAATGTCCACTGCAGGAAGTGAAGGCTTCCACGGATCGCAGAGGTAGTTAGCTTTGTGTCTGAACTGACATCATCATATCCTTGCCTTAATTTAACCCCATTAACTAGAAGAAAACCACGTGACAGAGCCTTGGGCTTCAAGGTGGGGAAAGACTTCCCTGAATGCCCTTTCTAAGAACTCAGACCCTTCCAAATTGTAAGGGTCTCAAGAACTCAGCAATGCTTTGACGTTAACCAAACTTTCAAATGATTTTGAGGGGAGGAAAGCAGAAAGGAGGGGTATATTTTGGGGTCAGATAAATCAAAGCACATTTGGCCAGACACTGCCCCCCTTCATTTCCCAGCACATGTGGATTTTCAGGGAAATTGAATCCATGTGTTCCTGATTCATTTACATTTAACTCTTCAAAATGCTTTGTAAGCCCTCCAAGAAGCCTTCAGCATATTGAACAAGGGAGCTGAGCCTTGTTAGCCATGCAAGCACCTAAACTGTTGAATGAATGGGAGTAGGTTTTAAGGACAATGAAGGAAGGTCAAGAGATTTGAGAATCTAATATATCCCCCCCTTAATTTCTGACCTCCAACTGCCTGTCTTGAATGTGTTGCACATAGGGTAAATATGATTGTATGTGGGAAGCCATTGAGCCAAGTGTCGCCTGCCTTAACACTTGCCTGTGCACAAACCGATTCCTGGACTCTGGAGGAAGATTTGTGTTTCCCAATAGTTGCCTTCTTCCTCTTTCTTCCCATTCTTTTCTGGAGTTGAAGTGCTGCCTGCCACCACTGCCCCTGCATCCTGATAAGAATTGATGAGACCCTGGGGAGTGTGGGACGTCTCTGTCTTCAGCCACTTGGCAGGAGCTCCACAAAGACTCTGATCTTCCTCCACATACTGGAAATCCCTAGAAATCCTTTCACAGAGAGGAGGTTCAGAAGGGCAGTCTTCCTGTTCTTATGTCTATTCAAAGAAAACCAGCATAAATATAGGAGAAAAAATAAGACTGGCCACCACATTGAATTCTTCAACAAAGCACCAGCCTTCATAAGAACATCCTTCCTTTGAGGTATAGAAGCATCTCTGTTAAACCACTTCCCTCGTCCCACACATCTGAATGCAGTCACAAGGGGATTTAGGCCATCTTCAAACAGCAAAAGTGTTTTTGTAAAAATTTAAACACCCTTTATTATCTGATTATAGTTCATGTGCCTAACTCACAAGTAGGGCTAGCTTCTGAAAGATAAATAGCCAGAATTCAGATAGAAATATTATTATTTCTCCCCATCTTTTCAGGTGCTCTGTACCTACAATGTACAGTGTGCAGTGTGGATATGAGCAAACATTTCTGAGATTAATTTAATTATACCAAAGTCTTTTGTAACATGCAAAACATTGTTATCAACTCTTGAGGCAATTGTCCATTAATTAGCTCAGGTGATTTTTCTCTCAATACACCATGAAGAGTCTTTTAAAGTTTAAAACCTATGAGGATCCTCTCCACTTTAGTACTAGCACCTGCCACCATGTAGATGCTCAAAAACATTCTAAAATTTTTAAAGAGACTACACTATATGCTGGCTGTAGTCTGTAAAACTGCACCTATGGTCCAAAATTAATAGATGAGACATAGACTCTTAGGATCTCCATCTTGCAAATGAAGAAGTGGAAGTCTAAAAACAATAAGCACCTTAGTCCACGAGGCTAATAAGAGTGGAAGCCCAGGCTTGAACGTAGGTTGTCTCATTAGATTAAACTCCGCTCTCAGAAATCTCAGAATGGGAGCTTTACTCTTACTTAGATCATTTCAACTTGGATCATAGAAGGGCCTGACTAATGTCTGTAAGCAGTCACTTCAGTGATGGCAAGCAATTCTTTTTGATCTTCCTTGTATGAAATCCCCTCTGCAGACATACATACAAACACGCACTAACCATTTTCAGAGTATTGATATTTATATAGCTAAATGCATGCATTTACTGCATGCTGACTCATTTGTCTAAATATTGTTCTAATATTCTAATATGCAAATAATTCAATGACTATAAAATCAGAGTTCCCAAATTGGCAGGTGCAATCTTCTTGTGAACTGTAGCCTATTTTCCTTCCTACAAAATAGTTTTTGAAAAGTTATATAAGGTCCCAGTTCCTTTATATGTGGGCAAAGCAATGAATCATAGCAATCAGGGACCATATGGCAACTTAGGAGCTGCTACAATTCACACTAAAGATGACAACTTGGAAACTTCTAATTACTAGGAAACACACACACTATACATACATACATACACATACATATATATATGTATACACACATACATGTAACATATAGTTTAATATATTTATATGTGAATGTAATTATATTTTCAAATATAATTTTTTATTTCTGAATATTCTTCTCAGTGTGCATACCATTTTATTCTAAACTGTAAATCACAGCACAGGTCTCATTTGTTGAAGTGGCAAAGAAAGAAACTCTCAGTGAAGTCAGCAGAAGTGATTCTCATATCTATTATTTCTTGGTTTTCTGAGCTTTACACCATGTGCTAAGGTAATTCTTTTCTTATGAATTAATTTAAGGAGTAGAGACAGGACCACCAGGCAGGAAACCCATGAACAACTAAACGGAGAATTGTCATCATTGTAGGAATGTAAGAACATCATGGGTTGATCAACCTGGCAAGATTATCAAGGAAAAAGAGATGTAGGCTGGAAAAAGCCATACAGCTTTTCCAGCTGAGACTCTTATGTCACCATAGAGCCATTTCCCAAGGCAGTGCACAGAGCTCTGTGCAGCTCTCACACAGCTTTACCAACTCTCCTGTATGAATGAATCAGCATGTGATATCATAACAATGCAGATGCTGCTGTACCCTGGGATGCTGCATTATTCACTGGCTGTTGGTGATCTTGACCCATGGACCAGAGAGAATTATGTAATACTGATGTATGCTTCAAAACAAACAAAAAGCTTGTGCTAGTGTGTGTATATGCATGCACAAGTGCGAACACACACACACACACACACACACACACACACACACACCCATAGAGTCTGTGTTGACAACTACCCCTGGGCATGGGGCCTGTTCTGAAATGTGTTTGATATATGAAGTTGGGTCTGTTAGGGTGGTGAGGAAGATCTGGGAGTAGTTGGAGAAGAAAGAATATGATTAAAATATGCATGTAAATGTATTTTATTCATTTTAAAAGATAAACTCTAGACTATGAATTTTCATGCGTAGGTTAGAAGTACTTCTCTGACGTCACTGACTGTGTGATCTTGGGCAAAGGATTCTGGATATTCCATGTTTAAAACCAAAACAAAGTGATTACATGATTCAGAGGATTTTCTAGTATTTTCTTTCTTGTGAGCAGGTATAGTGACCTTGTACCTTACACAGTATAAAGCTTTCCACAGTTACAGTCACAGAGAATGTTAACTCCAAAGGATATGAATCCTTGCAATAATTCAAAAACACTTTTTAACTATTAAAGAAGTCATACTATCTTAGGCAAGTAAATAAATATATGAGACGCATTTCCATTATTTTCTGTAAAAAATATTGCTAACTCATAAGTTTACCTTGTAGATGCACTTATATTACCTTAACTTTTGATATCAAGTCATTCTACAAATTTTATTTTGCTCTTATTAAAGTATTTCCTTATAGCTATTTTCTTATTCCAATATGTATGTTAACATAACTTTGTTTTCAGAGCCTCGTTGAGATATTTTACTAACATCACAGCTTGTCATTTTGATAGTAACACAACTGTTAGTAAGAATAAATAAAAGAATTTATTCATATTTTTATTATATTCTACTCCGTGTGCTATCTTTTGTTACTGAGATTTAATGACCAGTTGTCCAAGCATTCAATGGATCAACAAAAATCCTTAGAAAATTTACGTTATGTGACCTATATGAGACTTCTTCCAGTGTGCTGTATTGAATGAGTCTGATAATACATGTTTATTTTTGTGTCTTTAAAACCCATGATAGGCTACCACACTTCTCTTATAAACATTTTCAGAAGCAAAGTTGATAATAAAAGACATCCTAGAAAAGAATAAGGAGAAAGAAAAGAAAAGAGAAAAATAGGACCAACCAATGTTGTTAGGCGCGATGCTTTTTTTAATTTTATTTTAACATTTTAAAGCAAGAATATTATATTCATATCTTTTCTACCATTTTCCTCCACAACCAGCTTCTCATTTTATGTTCAAATGCCTGACTGATCACACACACACACACACACACACACACACACACACACACACACACACACCTGTGTGTGTAGACATACATACATACATACATACATACATACATACATACATACATACATATATACATATTCCTATGGATTCAATTTAGTGTTTCTCACATATATATGCTTTTAAGGCTGGCCACTTGGGATTTTTAACATAGCAGGGAGTTTATTCCTGGAGAAAACTGATCCTTTCCATAGTATTGATTTCCTATAGTTATACATCTCATGGTGGATAGAGATCTTGTAAAATCTCCCCCACCCATGTTGGAATGTCAACTGGTATTGTCATTATTCAGGTCTTACTTAAATAACTATATTAGTAGGATTTTTGTAAGCTGCCTTCATATCTAGAAGGCATTATATTCAACACATGTCTTGGTCCCCTGGTTCTTACAATCTCTCTATGTATGCTTACACATGTAGGTATAAGGGGTTCCTTTGTAGATGTATCAGTCAAGGCTGGCTACCCAAAATTGACTTATGCCCTGCATTTTTGACTTGTTATGGATCTGTTTAATGGTTTTCATCTTCTACAAAAAGAAGGTTCTTGGATGGTGCTGATTGATATGCTTATCTGTTGTTATAATAGTATTTTTAGAGTACTGTTTGAAATTATTTTGCTTTAGGAAAATGACTGTGGGTTCTCCTTTAGGGTCTGTGATTTCTATAGACACAAGTAGTTGGCTATGTTTATAGTACCAGACATGAATCTCCTTCTATTAAGTGGAGTTTCTAACTTTGTTTTAAATGGACACTTCTTTGGGGTGTCATTGTTCTGTTTGACAAATGAAAATATTGAGGCATAGGTAGACTGCATCCTGTTCCATGGGTAACATCTTTACAAGGGATCAAGAGTTATTATCAGTAATAAAATCATCTCTAATGTGGAATTTAAACTTTAAATTGGCTGAATTTTTATGAAATTCATTTCAGAGCAGAGATGACTATTACCACTTGGATTGGTAAGTAAACTTAAAATATTTTAAAACTTTGAGGCCTGAAGAGAGGGTTCAGTGGTTAGAAGTGTTTACCATTATAGAAGATCTGGATTTATTTCCCAGCACCCACATAATGGCTCACAACTCTCTGTAACTCAACTCCAGAATATATAACACCCTGTGTTTGCCTCTACGAGCACTGTACACATGTGGTGCACAGACATACGTGCAAGAAATCACTCATAAATAAACATAATAAATAAAATATTTTAAAATAAAGTTTAAAAGTTTTGAAATATAGTTTTGAGGGCAATTAAAATTTTGATGATTATGATATGCAAATTTACTATTGTATATTCCTCATCCCTTTTTTCTTTTCCTGGCCCCCTCATTATTATTATGTTAATTATTACTATAACAAATACAACTTACATTAAATGTGCATGTTGTTTCAAATTCCTACTTGAGATCCTTCTTTTTCAGTCACCACAGATATATAGCACATGTAATTTCTAAAGAGCAGCAATTATCTTGAAACTAAGATCTTCCCTTTTTTGGCAGAGCTTTTGTTAGAAAGAGGGGAAGGAAAACTTGTATCAAAGCACTGAAGCAGCCTAGACATGGTGGACCTCTGGAGAACCAGGGGTTTTCTCTTGTACTCCTTAGGCTGGCAGGGGTGGGGGAGAGGGGAAGGACCAGAGGATTTTCTTATACTCTGATGCAATAAGTCGTCATTGTCATCATCCTTCTGATCCCATATGGGTGGCTTCCTTGAAATTGCCCACTCTCTTCGACTCATTTCTGCTTCAGGTCAGAGGTCTGTAACATACTTTCTACTGTTAGGTCAAGGATTTTGCTCAGTGCTCTGTCCTGTCATGAGGTGTGGTCAGTTTCTCGAAATGGTTGAAATCAGTTCCTCGATCAAGCCAATATCACATTGTCTTTGTTCTTGGAATTGCATACTCCATTCTTTATGCAAACATTTCACCTGAAGCTGGGTATCATATTGAACAGCTGCTAGCAAGGTTACTGCCATATATAGATTTCTGTGGTCCTTTATTTTCCCAATTTCCCCATTTGATTTGACTTAATTCTTGAGTCCAACATTATAGTCAGCTCTGAGCTATTATACTTCAAGTTCAGCTAGGCCACCTTCACAACTGATAGAGCGTCACCTTACTTAAACCACAGCACGAACTGTCACACACCTACACTCCAGGGGTGTTATTATGAACAAATATGCAAATTTAGGGTTTTAGGACAGTTATTTGGCACGTACTAAAGACACAATAAATACTGATTGTTATTCTCATTATCTCCATCCAAGGTTCATGGATAGGTCACTGTAGTTAATAATTCACAGTGTTTCATCTGGACGAAGAAATCTGGGCTCCACATCTGTTTTCCATATGCTCCTGCTTTACCTTCAAATTTTCCCTCTGCCCACATCTATGAGATTATTCATAATAACTGAGGCTTATAATTATTGACATATTCATATAGATTTATACAACTTAAATGTTGGGCATTTTTATTTTATTCATGCACTGCAAGTTTAGCTTCTCTTTCAAGTGATTGTGTACTGAGAAGATGTTACCCCCTAAGAGGTAGAGGCAATATAAATCTGGGATGTGAAAGCTCATGTGTGGGGAGGGGAAAAATGCAAACAGCAAAGTTTGTCTCAAATCCTTATCTCTAAAATGATACAAGTTGGACCCTTATGGAAAGTCAGAAATACAGATAGGGTAGATTTAATATCAACTAACAATGAAAGCATTTATTACATAGAGTAATTTATAGGTCTTCTGTTTTGGTCTCTATACATCTTTTAAAGTAAGATTATGGTAGTAGTGAAGAAAATAAGGAAAGTAAGACCATTTGGGCATCCATAAGCCTGTGGTTGTTTAAAACAGAGAAGCAAGCCTATAGATTTTATCTGGCAATATTCCAGACATGACTCAACAAATTGTTTTGTATGAGAGATGTCTGAGAACAATTTATACAAACACAGAAACATTTCATCTATCTTCCTCCTAAATTCTGAGAGTTCTGGATGTCCAGCCCAGCAAAGATAATGTATTGTAGGTTATCAGAGTAGATGCTGAGGCTGAAAAAGATCAACCAATGAGTGTCAGACACAGACTAAGTCTAGATATGTCCACTGCCAGACACCATGACTTCATAGATACAAGGGAGAATAGCTAGAAGGCAAGGTATCTGAGACAAGAACAAAAAAATGTTTGAGAAAACAGACATGCAAGAGCTAAGTATATCTGATGAGCTCATCTTCTTGGCATTTCTCAAGATATTTCTAATGGTTGGACTGATCACCAGTTTTCAGCAAACAAAATGATAAACTAGGACATAATTTAAAGGATTCACTGTATCCCTCTATGCAAGGTAAATATGGGATTAAAAATTCCCTTTTACATTTGAAATGTTGAAAGGTAAATTTTATCCAAAATATAACTATTTACTTCATTCATATTTATCAACATTTGGTAAATGTTGGCTATATGGTATTAAGAACACATTGTGATTTTGTACATATATCATCCTGTGTCAACGAAATGGTTTAGCATACAAAATACAAATATAAAAGGATAAAGATTATGTACCAATGCAGAATCAGAAAGCATACATCATATATGTCTCTTGACCTAATTATTACAACAAAAGGTCATTGACAATGATGGTTTATAATGAAACTGAAGACAAGAGAATGGAAGGAAGAAGATATTAAGGGTTGAGAGTAATAAACTAGAAAAAAGTGAAGCTAGACATCAATGAAAATAAGTAGAGATGCCCAGCAGTGGTATAATGGGGTCTTGAGGTAGAATTATTTCCAATTTTCTGAGGAACTGTCAGATTGATTTCCAAAGTGGTTATACCAGCTTGCAATCCCACAAGCAATGGAGGAGTGTTCCTCTTTCTCCACGTCCTTGACAGCATCTGCTGTATCCTGAGTTTTTGATCTTAACCATTGTGATTGGAGTAAGGTAGAATCTCAAGGTCCTTTTGGTTTGCATTTCCCTGATAACTAAAGATGTTGAACTCTTCTTTAGGTGCTTCTCAGTAATTTGAGATTCCTCAGTTGAGAATTCTTTGTTTAACTCTGTACCCTATTTTTTAATTGGGTTATTTGGTTTTCTGGAGTCTTAACTTCTCGAGTTCTTTGTATATTTTGGATATTAGCTCTCTGTAGGGTGTGGGTTGGTAAAGATATTTTCCTAATCTGTAGGTTGATGTTTTGTCCTATTGACAGTGTCCTTTACATTACAGAAGCCTTCCAGTTTTATGTGGTCTTATTTGTCAATTGTTGATCTTAGAACCTGAGCCATTAATGTGTTGTTGAGGAGATTTTTCCCTTGTACCGATGTGTTCCAGGCTCATTCCTACTTTCTCCTCTATTTAATTCAGTGTATCTGATTTTATGTGAAGGTCCTTGATCCACTTGAACTTGAACTTTGTACAAGGAAATAAAAATGAATCAATTGCATTCTTCTACATGAAGACCACCAGCTAAACCAACACCATTTGTTAAAAAGGCTTTTTTTTTTAATTTTATGGTTTTGGCTTCTTTGTCAAAGATCAAGTGTGTGGGTTTATTTCTGGATCTCTAGCATATAACAAGGACATGTGCTCTACTATGTTCATAGCAGTCTTATTTATAATAGCTAGAAGCTGGAAACAACCCAGATATCCCTCAACCAAAAAATGGATACAGAAAACATGGTACATTTACACAATGGTATATTACTCATCTATCAAAAATGACAACTTCGCTAGTTTTGCAGACAAATGGATGGAACTACAAAATATTATCCCAAGGGAGGTAACCCAGATCCAAAAGGACATATATAGTATGTACTCCTTGATATGTGGATGCTAGTCCAAAAGATCAGAATACCTACAACACAATTCATAGACCAAATGAAACTTCATAAGATGGAAGGCCAAAGTGTAGAAGCTTCAATCCCACTTAGAGGGGGAACAAAATAGTCAAGGGAAGTAGAGGGAAGGGAGGGACTTGGGTGAGATAGGGGAAGGGGAGGTAAAGGGGGAAAACAGTTTGGATATAGGGCAGAAAAGTCCAGAGAGCCAGGAGAATGAATAGAATTATGCAGCAGTGTGTGTAGGTTGGGGAATGGAGGGAATCAATAGAAAGTCCCAGATGCCAGATGTGAGAGGTTTCTAGGGTCCAATAAGGATGACATTGGTGAAAATGCTGAACAGAGGTATGAGAAATATAAAAACATACCTCTTCTCACATATTCTGTGGACCACACGTGTCTGGTTCCAGTGTGCCAAGTTCTTTGTAAAGCATAGTACCTTCTACAGTAGTAAATAATCCAATTGATATTTGGTAGAGAAATTAAATATAAATTAGATTGCAACCCTGGAAAGTTGTAATTTGCTCTAATCTATATTCTAAAACTGCTGTGAAATATTACTGAAGTCATTGCTCCACTTAACAGACTTATCATTTTTCAAAGCCTTACAGCTTTATTGTAATATATAT
>BDUI01000037.1:1024178-1059666 GCA_002335545.1 Apodemus speciosus | reverse complement strand
TCCCTCCCTCTCTCCCTCCCTCCCCCCTCTCTCTGTGTGTGCATTTGTGTGCCACACACACTTTTAAGAAGTCAGAGAAAAACTTGCAGGAGTTAGTTCTCTCCATCTACTAAATGGATTAAAGGAACTGAACTCAAGTGATCAGGGTTTGCAGCAAGCCCATTTACCCACTAAGCCATCTCACTGACCCTCTAATGCTTCTTTTCTTTTCTGGCTCTCTCAAGCTCCATTATTAACTGATGTTTAAATAGAGATGAATATGCAAGTGTTAAACGACACCAGTGCACACAGCAAAGCATTTTTCAGATACTGTATCCTCAACCACAAGAATCTAACTTAGGAATGGTGTGTCCTGACTGCTTTGTGTCTGACTTCTCAGTGACTCACCCTGTTTCTCTGTCTCTCTGTCTCTCTGTGTGTGTGTCTCTCTTTCTCTTTCTCTGTGTCTCTCTCTGTCTAGCTGTCTCTCTGTCTCTGTCTCTCTCTGTGTGTGTGTTTCTGTTTCTCTCTGTGTCTCTGTCTCTCTCTGTCTGTCTCTCTGCATTCATGTTCAGGAATCTACCTTTCCAAGGGGTCCCATAAAGCAAGTTTTGCTTTTTGATTTGCCAGCCACTTTTTAAGATAACAATTCAAATAATTAAGGTTTTCAAAATATATTTTCAAAGTATAACAGTTAGATGGCTAAGTAGTTGAGAGTGCTTGTTGCTTTCTCAGAGGACCTTTGTTGATTCCCAGGACCCATGTTGAACAGCTGACTATTGCTCTGTAACTCCAGCTCCAGGGAATAAAATACCCACTTCTGGACTCTTCGGACAACACACTGATAGCTGATGACAGATAAAATCTGAGTAGGACATGGGTTTAGGTATGGAGAATCACCTACACCAAAGAGTAGCACCATTTGAAAGGACTAGGAGGCATGGCCTATTTGGAGTAGGTGTGGCACTGTTGGAGGAAATGTGACACTGGGCTGGGCTTTCAGGTTTCAGAAGCTCAAGGTAGACCCAGTGTCTCCCTCTTCCTGCTGCCTCTGAATCCAAATGCAAAGCTTTCAGCTCCCATGTCTGCCTATATGATTCATGCTCCCTGTCACCTTTGAAACTGTAAGCAAGTCTCAATTAAAAGCTTTGTTTTAATTAGAGTTTGCATGGTCCTGTTGTCTCTTCTTGCAACCCTAACCTAACCCTAACCCTAACCCTAACCCTAACCCTAACCCTAACCCTAACCCTAACCCTAACCCTAACCCTAACCTTAACCCTAAACCTAAACCTAACCCTAACCATAGAATACTAAATAAGCCATCCATATAAATCCATAGTCCTAGGACAACCTGATTTTTTTTTTAAAGCCAACAACACACATTGGAGAAAAGACTGCATCTTTAACAAAAGGTGATGTTTAAATTAGAAAGCTACACATAAAACAGGGCTTATGGGACTATTTAGATGGTTTATCTGATCCTGTTTTAATATTGGCACCTGGTATGTGTCTAGAAAATTGTCCATTTTGTCCAGATTTTCCAATTTTATTGAGTATAAGCTTTTGTAGTAGGATCTGATTTTTTAAAATTTCCACAGTTTCTTTTGTTATGTATCACTTTTCATTTCTGACTATTAATTTGGGCAGTGTCTCTGTGCCTTCTGGTTAGTCTGGCAAAGGATTTATCTATCTTGTTGATTTCCTCAAAGAACCAGCTCATGGTTTTGTTGATATTTTGTATAGTTCTTTTTGTTTCTGTTTGGTTGATTTTGGCCTTGAGTTTGATTATTTCCTGCTGTCTATTCACTCCTCTTGGGTTTATTTGCTTCTTTTGGTTCTAGAGCTTTCAGGTGTGTTGTCAAGCTGCTAGTGTAAGCTTTCTTCATTTTCTTTTTGGAGGCATTTAGCTCTATGAGTTTTCCTCTTAGCACTGCTTTCATTGTGTCTCCTTTAAGTTTCGGTATGAAGTTTCTTCATTTTCATTCAATTCTAAAAAGTCTTCAATTTCTTTATTTCTTCCTTGACCGAGTTATCATTGAGTAGAGCATTATTCAGCTTCCATGCGTATGTGTGTTTTCTGTTGTTTTTATTGGAACTTAAGACCAGCCTTAGACCATGGTGATCTGATAAGGTGCATGGACTATTTCAGTATTCCGGTATCTGTTGAGGCCTGTTTTGTGACCAATTATAGGGTCAATTTTGGAGAAGGTACCATGAGATGCTGAGAAGAAGGTATATTCTTTTGCTCTAGGATGAAATGTTCTATAACTATCTATTAGATCCATTTGGTACTTAACTTCTCTGAGTTTCACTGTGTCTCTGTTTAGTTTCTGTTTCCATGATTTGGCCATTACTGAGAGTGGGGTTTTGAAGTCTCCCACTATTATTGTGTGGGGTGCAATGTGTGCTTTGAGCTTTAGTAAAGTTTCTTTTATGATTGTGGGTGCCCCTGCATTTGAAGCATAGATGTACAGAATTGAGAGTTCATCTTGGTAGTTTTTTCCTTTGACCTATATGAAATGTCCATCCTTATCTGTTTTGACAACTTTTGGTTAAAAGTTGATTTTATCCAATATAAGAATGGGCAATTCAGCTTGTTTCTTGGGACCACTTGCTTGGAAAACTGTTTACCAATCTTTGACTCTAAGGTAGTTAACTTTCCTTGTCACTGAGGTGGGTTTCTTGTATGCAGCAAAATGTTGGGTCCTGTTTACAAATCCAGTCTGTTGGTCTATCTCTTTTCATTGGGGAATTGATACCATTAATGTGATATTAAGGAAAAGTGATTGTTGCTTACTGTTATTTTTATTATTAAAGGTGGAATTCTGTTTGTGTGGCTATCTTCTTTTTGGTTCGTTGAAAGAAAATTACTTTATTGCTTTTTCTAGGATGTAGTTTCCCTTCTTGTGTTGGCATTTTCTACCTATTATCCTTTGTAGAGATGGGTTTATGGAAAGATATTGTGTAAATTTGGTTTTGTCATGGAATATTTTGTTTTCTACATCTATGGTAATGGAGAGTTTTGTTAGGTATAGTAGCCTGGGCTGACATTTATGTTCCCTTAGGATCTGTAGGACATCTTCCCAGTATCTTCTAGCTTTCATGGTTTCTGGTGAGAAGTCTGGCGTAATTCAGATAGGACTGCTTTTATATGTTACGTGAACTTTTTCCCTTACTGCTTTTAATATTTTTTCTTTGTTTAGTGCATTTGGTGTTTTGATTATTATGTGCTGGGGGTAATTTCTGTCATGATTCAGTCTGGTTGGAGTTCTGTAGGCTTCTGTATGTTCTTGAGCATCTCTTTCTTTAGGTTAGGGAAGTTTTCTTCTATAATTTTGTTGAAGATATTTGCTGGCCCTTTAAGTTTTAAATCTTCACTCTCTTCTATATCTACAGTTCTTAGGTTTGGTCTTCTAATTGTGTCTTGGATTTCAAGAATGTTTTTGGTTACAAGCTTTTTGCATTTTGCATTTTCTTTGACTCTTCAGTCAATGTTTTCTATGGTATCTTCGGCAGCTGAGATTCTTTCTTTTATCTCTTGCATTCTGTTGTTGATGCTTGCATCTATGACTCCTGAATTCTTTCCCAGGTTTTCTATCCCCAGAGTTGTCTCCCTTTGTGATTTCTTTATTGTTTCTACTTCCATTTTTATGTCCTGGATGGTTTTGTTCAGTTCCTTCACTTGTTTGTGTTTTCCTGTAATTATTTAAGGGACTTTTGTGTTTCCTCTTTAAGGACTTCTACCTATTGACCCATGTTCTCCCATATTTTCTTAAGGGAGTTATTTATGTTCTCTTGAAGTCCTCTATCAGTATCATGAGATGTGATTTATAGATCTTGCTTTTCTGGTTTGTTAGAGTATACAGGACTTGCTGTGGGAGAACTGGGTTTGGATGGTGCTGTGTTGCCTTAGTTTCTGTTGGTAATGTTCTTGCATTTGCTTTTTGCTATCTGATTATCTCTGGTGTTAGCTGGTCTTGCTGTCTCTGACTGTGGCTTATCTGTCCTGCAAGCCTGTGTGTCTGTACTCCTGGGAGACCTGATCTCTCTGTGCACACAGGTATGTAGGCACTCCTGGGAGACCAGCTCTCTTGTAGTGGTATTCGTGTAAGTAGCTCTGTGACCCAGGATCAGCTCTGTGCTCTAAGCCCTCTCCACACTCCTGGGAAGTTAGCTATCTCCCTGTGCCACCTAAATATGGCGCACTGTGGCAGAGGATGGTCTCCAGCCAGAGAGAGAAACCAGAAGGCTCCCCTTTGAGTGTTCCAATTGGGTTCCTCTGAGCAGTAGGGGTGGTCATACCTGTGCTCTCAGGCCTTTCTGCAATCCTGTGGAGGGACGGGTGGTGAAAGGGGCTAAAGGAATGGAAGGGCAGTGTTATTCAGGAGGGTTGGGGTTTTGGTTGATGGTTGTTGGGTCTGCTGGGCCCCCAACAGCAGCTCTAGGACTCCAGACATGGGATGGAGTTCTTACCAACTACTCTGAGTGCAATAGGTTCTCTAGGATGGATCAGGAAATGGTGTCTTCACTGGAGCAGACCAGTAACAGAGTCTGCCCCAGCAGAAAGGACCCTATACCTCATACTTAAGTCACAGACCACTGAAAAATAATTAAACTTGTATAGACCCGGAAGCTTCAGCCCTACTGGACAGTTTTATGGAAACTTGCTATGCAAGATATTAGGGAAGAAAAATAATCATTAATCATACTCAGTTCTGAACAATGGACACTGCAATAATGACTGGCCTGGCAAGACAGTCCTGCTGATGTGAGAGTGACACAACATGAGAGTAACCAAACACTTTCTGCTTAGAGTTTAGTACTACTCACAAGATAACCACACCTAACACCATTATTGGCATAAAAACATATGGATATGGTTTTTGCTGCTATGCTGCTAAATGGACAGAGTTTTAAACAGACTCCTACTGACTTACCATTAAACCCAGAGAACAATGCACCTTATAACGCTCATCTAAAATATTCTATTTGTAGTAAATGATCTTTAACCCAGAGTCCCACGAGTAGCTAAGGTGCAAAACTAAGAGATCTAAGAATCCTCAGTCCTAAAGGGAATATGTATACCATACTTCCTCTCAAGGCTAAGGGATCATTGGTGGAAAATAGAATAGAATGTAAAACTCAGAGAATTAGTAGTATTCTACAAGGAAAAAGCTTTTTGACACAGCAGGATAACTACAAACATGAGTTCACAGCATTATTTCAAATTACAGCATGGAGTGAGGAGATGGATACACAGTACCATCCCTATCTATGTAACAATTCACAATTGTTAGCTACCTGGAGGGGAAATGACAGTTTTCTATAAGATTAGAGTCCAGAAAAGTCAGCCATGTTACAATAGAAAACTACACAAATTGGTTTTGGAGAATTTTTGTTTATTTTTTTTTGTTTTGTTTGTTTGTGGGGATTTTTAAAAAAGAATATAATGTTAGGTGAGTAAGAAAGGGGGAAAATGCTTGAGTTGGGAGCAGAATATGATCAAACATACATGAAACTCTCAAAGAACGAACACAATACTATTAAAGGTAAACAAATGATAAGAAAAGAGATTTGAATCAAAACAATGAATGGAGACTAATTTTAAAATCACTAATAAAAATCACTTATGGAGAGCAGTGCTGAACAGAGACTTGGGGAAGGAAGGCAGAATGCCAGAGGGGAAACCCTGGGGTTTCAGCAAAGAAAACCTGATGTTTCAAGTTGAGCCAGCAAGTAGATATCTGAAAAGGCATTATTTAATTAAACTGCTTGCAGAAAGCTCAGCTCGCCTCTTCTCTCACACATTAAATATTTATTGTGCACCGAATTTCACCATATCGAACTGTCATTTCATTAATCAGTAGTATTCACTGATTTCAAATTCCCAGGAAAGTTGGAATACACACTTTAGGGAATTTCAACTGTTACTTAGGTCACTGTCAACATTATAACTTAATGAATCTGACTGTCTCCTATCCTGGGACCAGTGTCTTTCATTGGGTTTGTCTGAGGTTGGATTTATTTCACTGATGACTTCTTATTGTATCATGGGCCTGCTGCCTTCCAAGAACTAGTGTCTGATTTGCTTGTTTGTGCCTAGTATCCTTTCCATCCCTGGATCTTTCTAGGCTCAATTAAATGCTGACTACACTCCTTTTTAAAGATAAATTTGTGAAACAAGATTTGTTGGCTGTCAAAGCAACAAAATCTATTAAAAAACACATAAAATATCAAAGAATAGACTGCTGTGCTTATCCCTTAGACTCTAAAGTTTAGTACATTACAAACTATCCTGTAAATGTAGCTTGAGATCTCCATTCTATTTCAATAATTGATGAAGGTCAGAACTGATAGTTCAATTTTGATTCACCTGTAGTCCATTGAAAAGCTGGGGGTAGGAACCTTCTAAGATACTTTCTTCATTAACACATCTAGTGGAGAGTTGCTCCTTAGCATTTTATCCATGGGTAGTCACATCCTCTTTGGCCTCTTTTTATGAGATTTGAGCTTCCACAGCAAGGGAGACTTGGGTCAGTTGTATTTCAGACACAGCATACAACCTTTGCTAGAAACTATAACAATATGACCCATCTGAGGAATACTGAGAGGGGCAATTATTTGTGGATATTATATGTGGTATCAAATGCACCCAGAAACAAATCTGCTAGAGTAGTATATAGGCCACAGCATTCAGGAAAAGTAGGCCATCAGAGTAGTTCAACTAATCACATAATGCAGTATGTGTTCTCTGTTTCTATATAAAGAAAAGTATGTATGACAAATTGGGTCCTAATTCCATGTATATAAAAATGAAAACCCACTGCAACATAGAATGTCTTGCTATATGACTGAATGAATTTTTACAACACTTTTATGATCAATAAGAAAGTCAGTTACTTTTATATCTATCATGGTATATCTGACTCTAGGTTTCTCTCTTTCTGCTCAGCTCCTGCAGACATGGCTGGGTCACTCAGTGACTATCTTGAAAAATGCTCTACATCACTTGGGCACAGGGAATTGACAGAGTCACTGTGCTGGGGAAAAATTGAGGGGAATATGTCGATTCTGTCTTCTTAGGAAATTTCAGTATACCACAGACCCTGACTTCTGACATTACTTACAGATAAGTATTTCTTCTCAAGTCCCTGATATCATGGTTCATCCCTCCCTTACCTCTTAATTCTCTTCCCTTTTCTATATTATTTTCTTTACTCTATATAGTTATGTAACTTTCATTGGTATCTTTTATTTGTTAAGTTATTAATGGATAGATATATTTTATCTACACTGTTGAATAATCTTTTCTATTCCCAGATGTCTTCAACTTTATCATCACATCTACATGATTGCATTTTGAACAATGGCAATTGTCCTTCTGAAAGACACTCTGTGAGGGATATAAAAATACCAATGTCTACTATTGCCTCACCTAAATCTGTTATACTAACTACAAATGCAGATATTCTCAAAGTTTTCTCTTGGTGTTTTTCTAATATGTTACAGATAATGTGAGCTTCCATTTCAATAGCATTTATTTTATATTTAAATATAGTGAAAACTATTTTTTAATTTCCAATATTTTAAATTCAACTCTCAATTACTCTTTCCTCTTTTTTTCATTCCCATACTTATTGTGATTTAAAAATTCACATAGGAGTAAAAGCTAAGTTCTAAAGAGAAAGTGGGTGGACTTTTAGTTTATATATTTGGGGCAAAGCTGTTTGGTATCGACTTCTGCTGCTTTCAATCTATAGCATAGTAAAAACACAAAAGAAGCCCTTGTCAAGAATTATTAATGTTGTAAGGAAAGTTTATCATAGCCAAAGCCATTCTAAGGAATAAATAAATCTACATAAGGTAGATGAGTGTGTGTGTGTGTGCGCGTGCGTGCGTGCGTGCGTGTGTGTGTGTGTGTGTGTGTGTGTGTGTGTGTACACTTGTATAGGCAAGTGGGGGAAAAGAATATCAAGGACCAGTTTTCTTACAAAGTAGTGGGAATGTGGATATTTTGTGGGCTGAAAGGAAACACACCCAATAATAAATAAATCCTTTTCTAAGAAAATAAGCTTATGTGGAAGGGGAAACCAGAAGTCAAAAATAAAGACCCAAGTTTAATTCAGAGAATATTGTTGAAAGAATTATGGGCTTGGAACCTAGTTTAAGATTACCAGAGGCAGCCTGAAGGTAAGAACTTAGGAAAGCAGAGATCAGGACTGGTACTTGTAACTTTTATTACAAGTGTAATTTGTATATTATCAGCAAATGGGGTTATACAATGACAGTAACTTAATGTTAATTTATACATTTCTCAGCATATGTTTTTAATAATGTTTTTGCTTCTTCTTTGAGAATTTAATACAATATATTTGAGTCATGTTCATTCTCCTGCCCCAACTCCTCCCAGTTCCTGTCCAGTCTCCCAACCCCTAACCCATCCAACTTTAAGTTCTCTCTCTCCCTCCCTCCCTCTCTCTCTCTCTCCTCTCCTCTTCTCCCCCTTTCTCCCTCCTTCCATCCCTTCCTTCCTCCCTCCCCCCAACTCTCTCTCTCTCTCATAAAAAAGACCACAGAATCTAGTTTGTATTGACTGAATACTCCTGATAACGAGACCTGCCTTGGAGTACATATGTTTTCAAACAAGCAAATGTAGTTATTTTATGTGTATTTATTTAATTATTTGTGTGTATTCATGGATTCACAGGTGAGATAAAGAGGAAGAGACAGTGGTGTGGAAATACACATGTTCCTGTGCTTGCAGAAGCCTCGGTAGCTCCAAATGTCCTCCTCTATGACTTTTAAACCCATTTCCTTGAGTCGGGGTCTCCCACTACACCTGATGCTGAGCTGGAGGCCAGCAATTCCTGGTACTCTCTTGCCATGCTTAGCTTTTAATGCGGGATCTGGGCATTTGAACTCGGGTCCTCCTGCATGTATAGCAAGTGTTGTTACTCACTGTAGCTTACGAGTCATAGACCCCTGTATCAAAGTTGTCAACTAGATTAGATATTCAATATGATTCTGAGTACATCTCTCCATTAGTCTTTCAAGTACCTTTTTTTTTTTTTGCAATTCTACCTGAATGATGTCACTGCTAAAATGACATTAAAATTGTCAGTGTATGATAAGTGGATATTAGCCTAGAATCTTGGAGCACCAAAGACACAATCCACCTACCAAATGCTCTCCGACAAGAAAGAAAAAGTGGACCCAGGTTCTGGAAAGGCCCAATGCAGCAGTGCAGGGTAATACTAGAACAGGGAAGTGGGAAGGGGTGAATGGGGGAACCGGGGGAGGGAAAAAGACATATGGGACATCTGGGGGGCGGGGAACCCAGAAAAAGGGAAATGAAATGTAAATAAAGAATATATCCAATAAAAAAAAAGAAAAAAATTGTCAGTGTACATCCATTCTGGTTTAAACACATTCACACTACACCTGCAGTAATGTTAACAGAAATAACGTAGTTTATTAACCACTAAATGATTCTAAACTTTGCAGGCTCTGAGTGAAAACTTATTTTCAGGAATATTCTATGGTGCTCTCAGGATTAATATTTGTGAGACTGGAGGAATTCTGATGCAACAGAAGAAGAAGAGGAAGTGAGGTAAACCTGTGATAAAGCCTCAGAAGGTCCCACTTTGGTATCTGGATCTATCAAAACTTCCACTTGCACATACTCATGTGCATACATGTCTGTGAAAGCCAGAAGTGGACAGTGGGTGTATTCCTGAATCACAACACCACTTTCTTTTGTGAGATAAGGTCTCTTGCTGAAAGGTTTTCTATGCATTACAAGAAAAGAAAGGAATTTCTATAATTTCTGCAAGTAAAAGAATTGGAATAGATGTTTATAGAAAAAAGAGTTACTCCCAATTGCATTATAAAGTGATGGATTTTATATACTTGTTTTTGGAGGAATTGGAAGATAATATTGAACAAGTTCATTGGCTTGGGAAGTGCAATAGAAAGGGTCTTAGATATGAGGTATTTGTCTACAATACTGACAAGACTTAAGAAATTTAATTTTTCAGTCATGCAATGTGTCTAAGGTGAACACTGTAGAATCTAGTCCAATACTCATGCCGATCAGATCCACAGACAGCAAACAATTATTTCCAATAGCCTTCTGTGGTATCAGGCATCTGCGAGATGATAAATGGGAGAGAAATGAAATCACTGCTAAAGCAACAACCATTCAAGATTTCCCTCACCATCAGCTAAAACATGGCAGCATTGAGTGGCCCCCAGGATTCCTTTCTGAGGAGTTACAATGTCTTTTCAATATTTGGCAGCTGGACTTGTCCATTTACTACCTAAATGAAGAAAGAAGTCTTAAGAAGTGTTCAAAGAGATCTCTTAGATGGCAAGAAAGTTTGCTGCCCATGTAAGAGCTGTCCCTCTTCACTGTGACAATCAAAATCACTCACCAGGCTTGAAACTCCTTTATCTGCAGTCTCTCTCATATAATGCTGAGTGTTTTAGCAATATATTGTTGAAGTTTGAGGGCTTTTTAATTAATTGATTGATTGATTGATTGATTGATTAATATTCCAAATGTTGCCCCCCCACAGAATTCTTCCACCTACCCCACCTCCCCTTTGCCACAGGGAGGGCAGATCTACTTCATCCCCTCACCCTAGTGCATCTGCAGGATTAGGCACATCTCCCACTCAGGCCACACATGGGAGCTCTCTGTTACATTTATGTTGGGCACCTCAAAACAGTCAGTGTATGCTCTTCAGTTAGTGGCTCAGTCTCTGGGAGCTCCCAGAGTTCTAGTTTGTTGACACTGTTGGTCCTCTGTGGGGTTGCTATCTCCTTGAGGGCCTTCTGTCTTCCCACTAACTCTCCTAAAGGGGTTTCCAGCCTCCATCCAGTGTTTGTCTGTGGGTATCTGTACCAGTCTCAGTCAGATGTTGGGAACAGTCTCTCAGAGGGCTGCTATGGTAGAGTCCTGACAAGTACAGCATAGTATCATTAATAGTGTGAGGAATTGGTGCCTGCCCATGAGATGGGTCTCAAAATGGACAGGTCATTGGCCTGCCATTCCTTCAGTCTCTGCTTCATTTTTGTCCTCACATTTCTTTTAGACAGGACCAATTTTGGGCCAAAAGTTTTGTAGGTGGGTTGGTGTCCCTATCCTTCCACTGGAGGTCCTGTCTGGGTACTGGAGGTGGTCTCTTCAAGTTCCATATCCCAATCATTATTTGGCATTTCTGCTAAGGACACACCTGCATTTACTCATGGAAACCTCCTTACTCAACCCCGGGTCTCTGGTATTTCTTAGAGAACTCCCCCATCCCTGAAACCTGGCAGCTTCATATTTCTGTTTATTCTCATGGCCATCTGGGACTCTCTCCTCATGCCTGATCCTGCCGCCATATTCCCCTAGCCTTCCTCTTACCCACTCAAGTCCCTTTCTTCATCCCACTGCATCCTTTGACAAATTTGTTCCTCCTTCTAAGTTGGAGTCAAGCATGCTCACTTGGGCCTTTTTTCTTTCTAACGTCTTTGGGTCTGTGGAGTGTATCCGGGGTCTTCTGAACTTTTTGGCTAATATTCACTTGTCAGCGAGTACACACAATGCAAGTCTTTTGGAACTGGGTTACCTCACTCATGACTTTGCAGTTCCACCCATTTACATAAAAAATCATGATATCTTTGTTTTTAATAGCCAAATAATATTCCATTATGCAAATATACCACATTTTCTTTGTCTTTTCTTCCACTGGGTTGTTTTCAGCTTCTGGCAATTATAAATAAAGCTAATGTGAATGTAGCAGAGCACATGTTTTTGTGGTATGGTGAAGCATCTTTTGGGTATATGTCTAGGAGCAGTATAGCTGGATCTAAAGGTAGAACTATGTCCAATTTTTCTGAGAACCCATCAGTTTGATTTTTACAGAGTGGTTTTAAAAGTTTTCAATCCCACCAGCAATGGAGGCATGTTCCTCTTTCTCCACATCCTCACCAGCATCTGATGTCACCTGAGTTTTTGATCTTAGCCATTCTGATTGGTGTAAGGTGGACTCTCAGAGTCATTTTGGTTCACATTTCCCTGATGACTAAGGATGTTGAACATTTCTTTAAGTGCTTCTTGGCCATTTAAGATTCCTCTGTTGAGAATTCTTTGTTTAGTTCTGTAGACCGCTTTTTAAAAATGGATTATTTGGTTTTCTGGAATCTAACTTCTTGAGTTATTTATATATTTTGGATATTAGCCCTCTGTTGGATCCTTATGGATCTTTAGGATTAATAAAGTAATATGATTATCTTATCAAAAGTGATCCCCATCAAAATTTCAACACAATATTTCACAAAACTTTAAAGAACAATTCTGAACTTCATATGGAAAAAATACCCAAGATAGCCAAAACAGTTCTGAACAGTAAAAATACTGCTGGAGGTATCACCATCCCTAACATGAAACTGCATGGTATAGAAACAGACAGTAGATCATCAGAATTGAATTTAATACCCAGAAATAAACACACCTATGGACACTGGATTTTTGACAAAAAAAAAAAAAATCAAAACCATTCAATGGAACAGTGGAAGTATTTTCAACAAATGGTGCTGGTTTACCTGCATGTCTGCCTGTTGAAGAATTTACATAGATCCATATTTAATCACACCTACATACACACACACACACACACACACAACTCAAGTCCAAATGAATCAAAGACCTAAATGAAAATCAGACACACTAAGTCTAATATAAAGAAGATGGGAAACAGCCGTGAATGCATTCACATAGGAGAAAATTTTTTGGACAAAACACCAATGGCTCAGGCACTGAGGTCAAGAATTAATAAATGAAACCACATGAAGCTGAACATCTTCTCTACACAAAAGACACTGTCAAGAAGACAAAAATGACAGCCTACAGATTGAGAAAAGAACTTCAATAGCACTACAGCTTACAGAGGGTTAATATCCACAATATATAAAGAACTCAAGAAGTTAGACAACAACGAATTGGATTGTTGGTAATCCAATTAAAAATGGGGTTCAGAGCTAAACAGAGAATTCACAAGAGAGGAATCTCAAATGACTAAGAACTACTTAAAGAAATGTTTAAAGTTCTTAGTTATCAGAGAAATTCAAGTCAAATCAACTCTGAGATTCCACCTTACCACCCATCAGATTAGGATATAAAACTCAAAGGCAGCACATGCTGGTAAGTTTGTGGAGAAAAGGGAACACTTCTCCATTGCTGGCTGAAGTGCAAACTTGAACAACCACTCTGGAAATCAGTTTGGCAGTTTCTCAGAAGATTGGAAATAGTTCTTAAGGATCCAAAAACTATTGACAGAAGACCCCAGATTCAGATAGCATGCAAAGACAACGAGCATTTACTCTGTAGAAACAACCAGCATGTGAAGGTCACTCATTCTTGGAAATGGCAATCCTAGACAAAGGTGTGAAGGCATTCTTAAAGGAAATTGGGGGAATTTTCTAGAAGGATCAGGTAATCTAAAATTTCATTGCTGGATGCTATGGGGTCACAGGCTTCTGATTGGCTTATGTCAGGTGGTCAGTGGTTTGCATTCCTACATCAAGAATATTTAACCTCAGGATGAGTTTGGTCTGCCCTGAACAGATTGCCCTTATCTGAGATATTTTCCCCTTCTTTTCATTATCCCCAGGCTGTTCTTTGGGAGGTTTTATTACCTATATTCCTATATTTTATGATCAGTTCTGTGAGCTGGTTGTTACGTTATGACCTTCAAAATCAGGCCTGGTCCTTAATTGTAGACAAATGGGTTTTATGTTATCCATTCAGTTCTATCTCAATACCCAGCTATTTATCACGCCTATACTGAAAAGATACTCTACTATCCCACAAGGACACTTGCTCAACTATGTTAGTAGCAACATTATTCATAATATCCACAAACTGAAAACAACCGAGATGTGCCTCAACTGAAGAACTTGTGTGTGAAGAACTGATGAGGAAAATGTGGTTCATTTACACAATAGAATTCTACTCAGCCATTAAAAAAGAAGAATATCATGAATTTTGCAGGCAAATGGCTGAAACTAGAAAATATTATTATTGTGAGGTAACGCAGACCCAAAAGGACATGTGTGGTATGTACTCGATGAGAAGTAGATAGTAGCCATAAAAGTACAGGATAACCATGCTATAATCATCAGACTAAAAGAAGCAAAATAACAAAGCAAGCTAGAGGAAGGATGCTTGAATCTTTCTCAGAAGGGGAAACAAAATAGGTATCAGAGATTGATGGAAGGTGGGAACTGAGTGAAAGAGGGGATGAAAAGGGGAGTGGAGCAGGCAGGGTAGATTATATGTAGGAAGATCAGGGGAGAGACAAGTGATAGTGCGAGGTAGTTTCTAGTATGGACCAAAAACCTGGGATTGGGGAGATCTCCAGAGTGTCTATGGGGGAACTCTAGGTGAGACTCCTAGCAGTGGGGTATATGGATCCTTAAGTGTCTACTTCCTATAGCCAGGCAGTTATACCAGTGGAGGGATAAAGACAGCAACCTACCCACAAAACCTACCTTCCACCCAAACTATATCCTAGCTACAAGATGTGCAGGAACAACAATAGAGCAGAGACTGGGGGAGTAACCAACCAATGACTGCCACAAATTGAGACCCATCCAGTGGACAAGTACCAATCTTTGATACTATTAATGATACTCTGTTATGCTTGCAAACAGGAACCTAGCATAACTGTCCTCTGAGAGGTTCCACCCAGTAGCCAGTGGAAAAAGAAATAGTCTCACACCCAAATATTAGAGGCTTATGAAAGAGTTGGGAGATGGATTGAAGATCCCTAAGAGAACAGAGACTTCACAGGAAGATGAACAGAGTCAACTAACTTGAACCCTTCAGGGCTCCCAGAGACTGTATCACCAATCAAAGAGCAAGCATGGACTGGACCTAGGCTCCCTGCACTTATGTAGCAGAAGATGCAGCATATGTACATTCTTTTGGTTCCCCTTAACTGGAGCAGGGGCTGTCCGCAAGGCTGTTGCCTGCCTGCCTGCCTGCCTGCCTGCCTGCCTGCCTGCCTGCCTGTCTGTGGACCTTGTACTGATAAATAGATGGCCTTGTTTGGCCTTAGTAAGAGAGGATGTGCCTAGTCTAGCAGCTCCTTGATGTGTAGGAGTGGGTGTGAGGGTGGTGTTAATGGGGGGTATGACACCCAGAGGCTGCTTCCTCTTCTCTTTTGAAAAGAAGATGAATGGGGGAGGCCTTGAGTGAGGGGGTATTGGAGGAAAGGAAGGGCTGATATTGGGTTGTAAAGTGAATAAATAAATTTAAAAAATAATAAAAATTAAAATAAATAAAATTCTGGCCTCTAGAATTACTTTGTTTTAGAATGTCTGTCTGTGATCCTCTTAACTAGGGTGCAATGAGTATCAATCCATTTTCACTTTGGATGTCCATTCTGAACATATTTATACATGAATTGTTCTCTCCTCTATCATATGGTCACATGGTAGCTCACCACATGGGACTAGATACTAGTTGAGAGAAAGCAGAATGACATGATACATCATTCTGAATATCTCTAGTAAGGCTTGCATAAGCTTTCTTCCTCAGTCTTTAACTTTTAACTGTACAGATTCCATCTTAGACTGTTCACTGCTGCCCTTGTCCAATATTGTCACATGGCAAGTTCGCGTGAAACCTGACCAGAGAGACAGTTCTGGTTGTATCCCTTCCTGATATCCTACAGTAAGAGGTTGTCTTTGCAAAGGGCCAAAACTATGAGAAAAAAATTTTTTAAAAGATGATGTAATTCTTTGATGTAGATGTCATGATCTTAGTATGCAACTCTAGCAGTTTGCTTTAGACACAAAAGTTAGCTGTCACTGAGAGTATATTTCTTATCCATGGGGGAGAACATTTTGAAAGTGTTTGCTCTCAGCCAGCCATTGAACTGAGCATAGGGTCCCCAATGGAGGAGCTAGAGAAAGGACCCAAGGAGCTGAAAGACCTGTCAGCCCCATAGGAGGAACAACAATATGAACCAATCAGTACCCCCAGAGCTCCCAGGGACTAAACTACCAACCAAATAATACACATGGAGGGACCCATGGCTCCAGCTTCATATGTAGCAGAGGATGACCTTTGTCAGACATCAAAGGGAGGAGAGGCCCTTGGTACTGAAATGGCTCTGTGCCCCAGTATAGGGAAAGGTCAGGACAGGGAAGTGGGAGTGGGTGGATTGGTGAGCAGGGGGAGGGGGTTATAGGATAGGGGGCTCTTGGGGGAAAACCAGGACAGTAAAGGGGACAGTATTTGAAATGTAAATAAAGAATATATCTAATAAAAAGTGACATGCAAAAATTAAAAGCATTCCAAAGAATATGGAAGTTATGTGTAATGACTTTTTGCTGCAATATCCTCAACTAGGTTAAGGTGGAGGGAAGATTTTAGGTACCCACATCTTACTCAGTACTAACACTTACCCAGGGCAAACACAGTATGAGTTAAGAGGAGCAGAGGGAACTTCTACAAATTCCAAGGGTGGTTTTCTTATAAAAATTCTAAAACTCTTAAATGAAATATTATAAAATATTATCAGAACTCTTCCAGTCTCTTTCTGATCCAAAAATTAAAGTCAATGCTCATTGCAATTAATCCATTAAATCGAAGAAGAAACAAACACATAAATCCATCAAATTATTCTGTTCAATAAGAACAAGGGAAAGACAGACAATGAAAATCATATCCAAGTCGAAGCCAGACACATATTGTCCACAACTTTCCTTTTTGTCTCCTTGATGTTGTAAAGCCATATGAGTTTTCTCTGCCTGCTTTAGAGAACTGTTTACTCTGCATCTGAAACCAAATAAGGAAAGCCTTTCTGTTGTGTTTACTTTAAGATGAAGCATCCCTAACCCATATGAGTGATGCTATTGTCTTCTAATTAGAAAGGCATTTTGTGTTTACCAAAGGTACAGAGATCTAAAAGCCATAGCATGGCAGAAGCCTAAATGGATACTCAGAGAAAAAGCCAAGCATTATTTAAGCGGGATTCCATACGATATTGTAGTCTATAAGTTAAGACTAAGGAGCAAACCTTTTAAAGGAAGTTTCCTGTCCTCAAAGAAACATGGATGTTATTATAGGAGTCTGAGCCCTGCAGACTTCAGTTCACTGTACCAAACGGGCTCTGAGAAAGATGAAATCATCTGTATTATATTATGAGCAAGCAGGCCAGTTGAAAAGGGACATTGAGTATGCAATGTGGTAGATATTAGCAAACACTTAAGAGAAACCACAGGGAGAAAAAAAAAACCCTTGTGCGTTGGCCTGGAGTAAGCCTTCAGCATCTGCTCAGGCCCTTCAGAGTCTACACTGCTGAGAACATAAGTCGGTTTGTTGGTCATTCCTCTGAACTTGAAGCCAGATGAGCCAATCTGAGCCATTTTATGGTACAATCATTCAAATCATTCCAGTATGTTACAAGACTTCTTGCCTTTGCCTTGAGCTTCAAAAAGAATTAGGCGGCATTTGTAACACTTCACACATTCCAAGGAAACGATTGGATCCAATTCTGAAAGTTTTCAAGCTCTGATGAAGTTTCTAATGTAAAATTTAGGCTAAGCATCCAACTTAACTTGACATTTTCCTCCAGAGACACAGAACTGTAATACAGTAGAGCAATGATTCATCACTTTATTGGATTTATTATTTTATGCTTATGATATTATTTGTTGCTACTTACTATTACTTAGTAATGAATACTTAACTATGAAATGAAGCTAGTCTTTTGATAAACTCGTGACAAGCCCTCATTTAAAATCAATTGTGTTTACAATGTATAGATTGCCATGGTATAGAAGTGACCAAAAAAACAAGGCATTCCATACATCAAAATACAAAAATGCAGTATATATTGATATGTATATATATACATATATAAACATGTATACATATATAGATACACAAACATGTATGTATATATGTGTGTATGCATATATAATCATATAAAATTTTAGAAGCTAAGAAGAGTGAAGCAGATATTTAGCTTATTTCACAGCATTCCTATTATGTTTCTTATTATCCTTCAATATCTTGGGGTTTTGGTTGGTTGGTTTTTTTGTTTTGTTGTTGTTTGGTTTTGTTTTTCCGGTGATGGAAGGGAGGACTGCACACAATAGCCAAGCACTCTACCACCAGTCTAGGCCCCAATTATGAAATACCTCTTTATACATAGTCTTATTAATCACAATCTTTGAGAGTGAGTATAATTATTTCATTGGCCAATTATTTCACACACAGAGGAAAATCATTATGCTGAAGGCCACTTTCTTATATGCTTAATGGTGTTAATATTTTGCGATTAGCATATGTCTTCACAGGTGCTCTCTACCTATTAACATTGGCGCTGCCTGGGAGGGAAAGGGGTTGGGAAGACAGAATAGAAAATTCAAACTCCCTAGAAACTAGATCTTCATGTTTTTCCTGAAACTCACAGACAGACATTTGGGCTACCATATTTTCTGTATCAGTGTTAGCTGTGAACACACACAGACACATATACATACACACATTAATGCATGCATATAGATTATGGATATACATATATACATATGCATGTAATAGATATGTATACATACATGTATGTAGTATGTATATGATATATGTACGTGTAAATGTTTATGAGGGGGACTTCCCAATTGCTGTGCTGCTTTTCCTCCTCTGGAGAAGGGGGAAAGAACAGAAAAAGAAAAAAAATAGGCTTGATCCTTTGCAGTTGACTAATCAGTTGACCTTGAATGGTTTTCAAGCAGCTGCAACCATTGGATGCTTTAGTTGAATCCTTAAACATCACCAAGGGAATTAGTGTTTCCTGATTTCAAGGAAACAGCGAAGAAATAGTTGCTCTGGCTCTCAACTACAAAAGCACAGTTCCGGATGTCAGCATTTCTTTTGAGACTAACTGAGTAAGTAGCTGACTCACATTTGCAAAATGAAACACAGCTTGCAACAACACAGTGATAATCCAGGATTGGAGGCTTAGGGCCAGCTCTGGAAATTTACATCTTCCCATAGGTATGACTTCCTAAAGGCTGCCTAAAAGGAACAGCTCCAAGACTACTTGCAGTGGAATCATAAGGCAGACCACATACTGTACTCTCTCTATTATTATTATYATTACTATTACTATTACTATTATTATTGTGTGTGTGTCTGTGACTATGTCTGTGCTTGGTTTGAGAGTATAGGCTCAGAGATACAATATCATGTGTCGTGGGCATCTGTGTGAAGATCAGAAGACAGCATTTTGGAGTTTATTGTTCTCTTCTACCTTATTGAAGCTTTATTGCTTCAGATGCTGTACTTTGTATTGTAAGTGTGAAAGTCCACAAATGGGAAAAGTCCGTCATTGGCTCACTTATAAACTCAATGTCTATCTCCTCCATGTGAGACCATCTTAGTGTAGATTGTACAAGGACGTAAAGTTCAATGGTATGCTAAGCATACTGTAAGGGTCCACGATTTGACAAAGAACTGGACTCAAAGAGAAGGTAAAAGCAAAGAGTGTTTTATTCTGCAGAAGTCAAGCCTGCTGGAGTCTCCCATTACCGAAATAGAGAGACACCCAAGTGTGCTTGTAGCCCGATTTAAAGCGTGTTAGGGAATTCCGGGATAGGTGACCTCTATGTTAATCTATTGGGTCCATCTCTAAGGACATTCCATTACCAGGGTGTGGGGGCTGGAAACTTGCTGGGGAGGTCTGGAAACTGTTACTGAGGAAGTAGCTGAGGAAATCTGGAAACTGTTGCTGACCCATGGTCCTTGCCTCAGGCCAAGTGGCAAGGGCAGCTTCTGAGGCCTGGACTTGCCTGGAATTGCCCAGTTCTTAGAGACAGAGATTTAGGCCTAGTCTCCATACCTGCCAATTTGAAACCTGTCATGGAGTCAACCTAGGCTTCTCAATACAACAATTGAAAGAGGTACCAAGAATTTTTCCAAATCTCTCTTTATCTCATAGAAAAAAGAAAAGGTAACAGAAAACTTGCAACCTAATGATCATGCAGCTACAATAACCAGGATTTAAGAATTAAAATAGCAGTAAGTTTATTGGCTGCAAAACCTGAATATGCCTTCTTTACAATGTTATATTAAAGCTGATCAAGACTGGTAAATGTCTGGGATCAAATTGTTAATGCTTAGTATTTTATTTTTCAACTTTCTTACCTGGGTGCTTAAGTCTTCCTCTGAAAGAGTCACAAAGAAGTCCAGAATTCAGGTGAAATTCAAAGTACAATTGCACATTTCAATACAGCTAATGTATTCATTACCCCTCTCCATGAATAGTGCATTTTTTCTTTAAAATATAAAATATGGGATTACAAAGGGTCATATTACACATGTTATGAGCATTAACTGCAAGTGGAAGTTTAATAGCTAGTTTTTGAGCCAATTTTTGAAATGGCAATTTTCCTCCCTTTTTTGTGTTCCCTGACCATTTCTTCAGTCTAATTTGGTTCACAAGCAAATTATACCTTCAAATGACTTCATTTAGCCTGGGCAAGTAGGCAGTTAAGAGTCATTTCAAATTTATTTCCTGTCGTTTGCCTTTTGAAGAAAATTCCCAGAACTATATCCTGTACCCCCCTATCTCTCTCCAGGAAAGCACTCCTAAAACTTGGACAGTCAGGGTGCCCTTAAAACCCAAGGCACCTCGCTATAAGCTTTCAAACCCCATCCAAACACAGAAGAAAAGTAAGAAAAACATTACTTCAGTGACTTACTCATAGATGATACAATTTTTAAAATAAAGCAACTGAGGTGCTAGGAAGATGGCTCAGTATTCAAGGTAATCGCCTGCTATTCCAACAAACCCAAGGTAAATCTCCAGCACTTGCATGGTAAGTTATAACTGTCTTTAACTCCTGAATCTGTGAAAATGTTATCCTCTGGCCTCAGGCACCAGGCACATGACACAAATGGAGCACAAATATGGCAGGCCATATAAATAAGTATTTAACAAAAAGTAGATCACTAATCAGTTCAGATCATCGATGATATTATTGCCATCTTATGAGCAGGAGGACTGAAGCTGAAGTAAGGAGAAGAGTTGCATGCTTCAGTGCAAACTTACATCATTTTGCCACAACCTATGATTTTATTTTGGTCCCTTTCTCTGGAAAACTTTAGACCCCCTTTCTAGTCTATTAGCAACAAGAGCCTGAGTCACTGTGTGTGCATGTTGCCCATCTGAGCAGAGCAGACTTAGTACTTTGTGCAATATAGTGTCATGGGGAGGGCCTGTGTTATAGAAATAGATCACGGTCTA
This sequence comes from Apodemus speciosus, assembly GCA_002335545.1. NCBI lineage: Eukaryota > Metazoa > Chordata > Mammalia > Rodentia > Muridae > Apodemus > Apodemus speciosus. The sequence continues at coordinate 1,038,382 of BDUI01000037.1, read as the reverse complement.
GTTGGCTTTTGTATGCAAGAGTCTAGTTCAATTCTATTCCAGAGAAGCTGTTACAGAATTAGCTTGAATTCAAGTATGGAGCCAAATGTTGAACAATATAGTATGCCTCAAAGTGGTGAAGGGTAAACACCTCATTCAAATGACATCTTACTTTATGTATGTATCCATTTACTGTGTTTGTGTATACACATGACAGAAAAAAGAGATAGGCAGAAAGAAGGGGAGAAAGAGAGGTGAAGGGGGGAAGAGGGAAGGAGGGGGAGAGAGAGAGAATGCTACATGATGTGTAGGTGGAAGGCAGGAGAAGACCTATGAGAAAATAATCTCTTTCTACTACATGACTTACAGGGATTGAATTTAGACTTTTAGGCCTGACTGCAAGCATCATTGTCCACTGAGCCAGCTTACCGGCCAGACAAATGCATTTTGAATAGCAACCTTATATGGTGAATGCAAATTGACCTCCTTGAAGACATAATCTAAAACCTCCATCAAATTAGTGTGTTTAAGGCAAAGTCCCAGATCTCCATGCATGTGAAGTCTTTCCTGTATTCATGGAGCAGTTGGTTAGAAATTAAAAATATATCATTTGAACCATTATAAACATATATACATGAAAGGTGATGGTATATATACTTTGAATAAGAACTATTTCTTATAATAGCTGGAATATAAAAGATATTAAGATGTCAGTGATACAGTGACATATGCAGGCATTATGAAGCAATCTTGCTCCAGAATGAAGTCCCTGGAGGTTTCCTGGCCTATTGTCTCCCATGATTTTAATTCCACATACCAGATCACCCTTTTATCCCTCAAGGCCAAATATGAATAGAAGGTTGATAATATAAATTCCAATGGAAGCCTGGCTTTCAGGAGACAGTTGTTAATTTGGCAAGCATGGATTATTGTGTTTTTGGTGTTATGTCTGTGTGTATGTTTATGTGAGGCTTTAAAACTGGAGTTACAGATAGTTGTGAATTGCTATGTGGGTGCGGGGAATTGAACCTGGGTCCTTTGAAAGAACAGCCAGTCTTCTTAACTGCTGAGCCATCTCTCCAACCCCAAGCATGGAGGTCTAAGGTGGTTGTATCATCAGAACCCTTTCAGAACTGGCTAGTGACTGCACTTACAGTTTCATGCACATGATTTCCTTCTCCACCTCTTCACCCATGTGTTGCTCTCTTACATCCATGGTAGCTTCTTTGGAACTTGTGACAATGTAGCTTTTGGGAAAGACATACTATCAGTCTGAACTTCAGTGCAAGACTGGGGGTTCTAGTCTCAGCGAGATATTTCAGAGGGATTTTGTGGCCCGAACACTGCTTAATGTTACTTGATCCACAGCTTTGTATCTCGAGCAATCAGATTTTCCCACTCTTTAAGAAACTGCATTTCTGAGCCCTGCCTTCATCTTTCATTTCTGGTTATGATGTTGGAAATTCTGAGCTCAACTCTCACAGTTACTTATTTAAACAAAAGACATTATAAAACTGGAAATTTTATTCATTTCAATTATTTTCTATAGGAAGCTCAGTAGATTGTAGGTCTTCTTACCAAGTAATTTCTGTGTGACAGCTATTACCAAATACTGTGACAGATCACATCATAATGAAAATGTCTGTGACTCTCCTCCAGTTTAGTGAGAAGTGTGTTTCTTCAGTCCAGTGATACTGAATCCAATGATACAACACACGACTTGTAACCAGTAGAATGTTATGGGTGGGACAGAAGCATCACTTAGAACAAATGTTCATTGGATATGCATCTTTATGTATCTTACAGCACTCTGTAAAGAGCTTCTTCTCAGTAGCTCTTGGGCAGCAGGCTGAAATTCCAAATGGAGATGAGACCAGGCAGAACTGCAGATCCAACAGAGTTGAGCTCGATCTTCCACAGTCAGATAGATGTATAAGTAAAACCCACCATGGTTGAAAGCATTACATGTTGAAGAAGTTTGATGTATATGAGCTAATTGAAACACTCTATATGTCTTATGTCTTCATGTTTACATTCTTAAGGATATTTATTCTATCATTAACTGTACTTTGCTCTCATACTTTCAAACCAACATGACAATTTTGAGAGCATAAGTTCAGTACAATTAACCAGGGGTAATAAAGATAGCCCAACATGTATAGGGACATATATCCCTTCAAGAAGACAGGATTACAGGGGGTTGAGGGTTAGTCATAATTTAAGTTACCTTAAGATTTACCTTCATTCCATTAAGCTCTGAAAAGGGCATAAAGGATGTATAAGATGTCTTTGTAACTCATAGCTACCCATGATGTACACAGTGTCTGTTCATATTTTATCATGTAGAACTTGTTGATTCAGCCATCATAATGATGAAGTGTAAGAAGAAATGCAAATTAATTTAATGACCCCCCTCCAAAATAATGTAACAGTACTTTTGTTGACTAATGAGAAATTTCTGCTCTCCCACACAGGGCTCATCTCTGAGGCAGGGGAGTTGCTCACAAAGCATCATTTGCTACCCTATTTATGGATTTTAGTGCTAGGATCTATGTTATCATTGCCAACTCTGTTGCTTTGTATTCCCTTTTGATAAGCTCTACTGTCCTGTAGACAATAATCACTTATTATCGTTAATCATCACTCATTGCTATAATTGTTCAAATTGTTTTTATGCTTTTAGTAGCTTGAAACCAATCTCCTTCCACTCATAAACAAAATAGAAAGTTGGGGAGTCAGGGAATGATCAAAGATCACATAAACTATTGACCAGTCAAGGAACATTTTCATTCCTTTGTCTTCATTTACAAAAGTTCTAACCAGGTGTTTTATAGCAATTTCATCTGAGAGAGCACACTCCATTTTTGAAGGAAACATTATGATTCAGGAATCTTTAGAGAGGCTCCTAAGACTCAGAATAAACAACTTAAAAACCTCAGTCACTGAAACTGACCAAGCTTACATAAGATATAAGGACAGATGAGACGTGCTTTCATCAAAGACTAGCCATATAGAAGAGGTACATACCATCTGAGCTGCATGGAAGAGGCCCGGGCTAGCAGAGGTATCTAAAATACAGACTTTTTTTTTACCTGTTAAGCTGCCTGTATTTCTAAAGTGATCCCGAGGGTTCCAATTTTCACAAGTTGGGTAGATTTTGGTGAAGCAGCTGCTTTTCAATCATTTCAATTTCTTTTAGTAATCATTCATTCTATTTGCTCCATTTCTCAAGAATCAACATAAATGTTATTCGGAATCAGGTCTATATATCTGATCTTGGGCAATGAACGGATATAGAACATGACTGGTCTTCCTACTTGTTATATCAATTTGAATCCACAAATCTAGGTGCTGTATAATGGAAGAGATTCTCCAAAAATGTTAAATTCTATCCTGCATTAGAAGCTTAGGGTTTTTCTTTGGAGAGTCAGTTGTCTCAGATGGTGTTTTGCTGAGGCAAATACATGAAAGTGTGTTTGCCTGAATCGAACACAGGTGAGAGAATGTTTTGCTAAAGCAAACACATGAAAGAATGCAGTGGACAACACAGAATGGTACTGGTATTCCTTACAATTGTTTAGTGGTTATCATTTGTTGTGGCTTCTCAGAAAGAAATGCACCAAAAACTTCTGGTGATGTTCTGGTGGCTTCTTGCCACTTCATCAGATTCCTGCTGATTGGCAGAACGATCAGCTGATACAGACTCAATGTGGAGTTTTGTTGACACAGACTCACATAGTATTTTGCTTATCAAAGACCTGCAGAAGATATATCATGTTTGGTGGGAAAATAAACAGAACTCAATGGACAGTGACTGCAGGCTCACATAGCTAGCTTTGCAAACTCCATTGGTGTCAAGTCTTCATCTTTGCTGCTCTTCACTTTATTGAGGGAGGCACAGGAGAGAACATTTCCTGGTGTCCCCACTGGGCCTGATTTATCCTGCTGACTTGGGCCAATTTGGTGGAGGCCTGGCTGTTTTTTCTAGGCCATACCCATACCACTACTGCTGATTCATGTTTTCTCTCCTGACACTACTGAAATGGACTGCTGGTATATCCGTGAAGTGTTTGCAAGTGGATTGAGCTGCTGCCACTGATTGCTGTGAACTGAACTGCTGGTTTTCAGCCAATGCAGATTGGATTTACTCCAAAGAACAATTTCTAAACAGGTTCACTTCTGCCATATCCTAATAACCTTTCTTTCCCACTAACTCTGGAGAGTGGTGGGCTAGAAGGGAAGTTAAGGCATTCAAGAACCCCCATTAAAAGTAGGTTTTCAATAATCAAGTCCAAAACTATCCAGTGTACTGACTGGAGAAAGGTAGCAATTGAGGGGCACTACTCTGGAGTTAAGGACTGGGAGTTAAGAAAAGGTAAAAAAGAGATAGACATATTTCAGTACAATGACCAAGCTACACCAGCAAGTATTGACTAAGTACTAAACATGTATAGTCTAGGCAAAAGAATGCAAGAGTAGATATTCCCCTCTGACTTTTATCTCTAAAACTCAGACAAATGGGCAAGCCAATGTTCTCGAAAAGTAAGAAGAAGGAATAGGAACCTGGAAGGACAAAGCTATTATTTTCAAATATATTTCTCTTCTCCTCTCATCTCCTTTTTCTTCTCTCTCTTCTTTTCTTGTTTCTTCCTCATGCCAATTTTTTTACCCTTATTTTTCTTCTCACACCATCTGTTTCTCTGTTTCTCTCTTACCAACATACAACAAAGAAAAGTATATTTAAGTAAGAAGCTTAGGGGACAATGAATGGTGGCGCCATTTATGTTCTTCCCAAGGAAAAGTTTTAAAAAAGCAAACAGTAACAGTGAACTGAAACTGGAGCAAGCAGGACTTTGTGGGGAGCAGGAGCATGTAAGGCGATGAAGACACACTTGATTGTAGCAAATTTTGTCAGTGAAGTTTTCTAGCTCTCTCTGGCATTCAAAATGTCCAAGCAGGAAGTGATTTAGTTTAATAATGGCAAGGCTTCTAAATAGTCTCTAATAGTCTCTTTGAAAATATCTCTCATTTTGTTTAGATGACATACAGTCCAAATATTTAATAATGTTATTTTGCTTTGGCTTGATGGTCTAGCTAAGAGAATGCAGGAGTCAACGTTTTTCTTCTTGGCTTCACCTCTAAAATCAGATACTCCCTAAGTTTGCTGTAACATATGTCCTGATATCTATACATCCCATGTCTCCTTTTTTTCCCAAAAAAGTAGAGACACACAAAGAAAACTTGAAAACTTGTATGAAATGGTTCATAATCAATTTTATGTACAAGAGCAATTGTGTTCCCAGCACAATAGTTTATTTTTCTTTCTTCACAGACTGGAAGATGAACACAGTGATATGATCATGTTTTCATGTGTCAAGCTACAAAGATAATTAAGAAAAAGAAGCCAAGACTATGAAGCTTTGCTTGGAATACTGTGAAGTATTTTATTTCATAAGATCCAACATTACTGGCCCCACTTTAAAAGGGAAAAATGTTAAATAACAATTGAGGATGTAACAAGAGGACATGGGACTAAATTTCAGTCCATGAAGGACAGTAAAGAGGGAGAAAGGAAGCTTGTAAGATAGAACGATGTGACCATCCCCTGGTTTCTGATAATTTTAATATGGAAAATACTAGGGAAACACAAGCCTGGACATTTGATCTGTTACATTTGAGACAAACTCTGAGCCAGTGTCAAGAGAGAAGGAGAAGTTAGAGGTTCTGCATAGTCTTCTCCAACTACAGTGGGACTAGCAGTATGGATAAGGGAGGATAATAGGATAGGCACTGTCAAAGTACCTCATATAAGTGTTTTAAATTGTTATGATTAAATGCATAATTATTTTATATAATTAATATATATTAATCAAAATAAAAATCTGAATCAAACTGTTGTCTAAATATTAATGGATATACGTGACCACCACTATTCTGTGTTTCCATAACAAATGGAAGAAAAACACCCAAGGACTTTCTTCTCCTTCATCTGAGCCCTCTGTAGGTAGATTGTTAAACAGTCTTATGGGTACCCAGAGGAGACTATATTCATTTGTCAAGATGATACTTATTTCTGTTTATATCATGATGCATATGTGATTCATTGTGGAGCACAATAGGATCCACAAAATGTGCTTTGGCCAAAGAAATAGGGGAAGAAGTAGCTGATTCAAGAATGTAATGAGTAATGAATAATACAGCACCCAATTACAGGATGAACAAGTACTGATGTTTATTAAGGTCTGAGCGTTTTCTGAGGGTAGAACTTTCAGTGTGAAATCTTTCAATTTCTCAAGGGAACTGTCCAGATTTGTTTACATTTATTTTATTAATGAAAACTTCTCAAGATATAATGCTGTCCCCTGTCTGCTCTGGATCTCTTGCCAAATCCTTTACTTATTTTATTATATGTTGGCTTACCATCTCCCTGTCCCAGTTCCTTCTGGGAAAGATTATGAAAGGGTTAGAAAGATGGCTCAGAGGCCAAGAGCATCTCCTCCAGAGGACCAGTGTTTGCTTTTCAGTGCTCACACCAGGCTATTCATAATGGCCTGCAACTCCAGATCCAGCTTCTGGCCTACTTGGATACCTATACATATATACCATACTCTCACACATAAATAAAAAATAAATTTAGAAGGAGTATATGGAAAAACAAAGCCAATAAATGAATAATAATCCAAGGAAGGCCAACTCTTTCTGATACTATTGTAACCTATCATATTAGTAACATTAAGTGGAAACATGCGTGTAAGAGGTCTGAAGATTATGGGAAGTCATCTTTACACCATGTACACTAATGCTGCATTGTAGAAATAATTCTTAATTTGCACAGAGTAGATCTAGCTTCAAGCTTTCGCTCCTTTACATCTATGCCATTAGGAAGCCATGTAATCATTTTGACTTTGAACCCTCATGTCTTGAAAATGCAGCAAAAATAAAATTAAAACTATAGTATTCTCAAAAAGTCCACAAAATAATGTTTATAATAGTAATAATAATAATAATTGTTGTTGTTGTTGTTGTTGTTGTATGAGCTGACTCGTAAAGGTCAGCCATATAATTAGATATGATTTTAAATTATCACCATTTCCCTCAATGCAATTCACAACCATATCCTCAAAGGATGAGCCAATGATATCTACCCCAGGTCTACAGAGAGGAAAGCGAAGTTAACTTACATCCAAGAAGAAAGCATGGTTAGGATCTTAAATATTCCTCCAAGGATCCTAAATGTTAGAAGAGTGGTAGCTAGTGTCAGGACCTATTGGAAGATGGTGGAAACGTTGGAACCATACAGAGGTTAGATCACTAAGAACATAACATAAAATAAAACTATAGAACCACAGAATTTACTCTTTGATCGTGGCTTCCAGCAAGTAACCATCCCTGCTGTCTCCCACAATATTAGGCCTCAGCAATTCCTCCAAATGATGGAGTCCAGTGACCACCAAGTGAATTCTCTGAAGCAGTGAGCCAAAATAAGTATTTCTCCTTTCAGTTATTTTCTCTGTTACTATGTCACAATGTCACAATGACAGAGAGCTAAGGGTTAGCTTTGTCATTTAAGCATGAGTAATTACTGCTAGAGATGTGCACTTGGCAGTTCAGGGGTGTGTATTGGGTCTGTTTGAAAAAGATAGTGAAGTACAAGGAAAAATAACATGTCATTGCTTTTGATCTCACCTCTGCAGAGAAGGGATACGAAATGTCTACCCCAGAGCTACTAAGTCATACAGAATCACTTCATGGGGGAGGTCTTAGTCCTAAGTCACTTCATGCTAAGTTGGAGTAGGAGGAATTTGAAATGTGATGCATTCCATTTTCTCTTCATGTGCCATTTTCCTTTTGAAAGGAATAGATGCAGGATTATAGGAATGGAAGCGAAATCAGAGCATTCCCCATCTGGCTGATCCACTGTCCCGAAAGCTTGCTAATGGATGGCCTGTGGGTCTCACCTGAATGTTGCAGCTCCAGTCATGACAGTGTTCACACTTGATTCATGCTGGCTTCTGTAGCTATGGCTCAAGGCAGTACCAAACCTGTGGTGTTAAGATCTGAGAAATACTCTGCCCCACTCAGCCCTTCCGTGTAACCCGTCCTGAAAATGTCACTTGCCTACCAGGGGTTCTTTCTTAAACAACAAGAATCCTTGTCTCCTTTTATTTATAATAATATTTTCTGTTAATCATTACCTCACTGAAAGTGGATACTTTTGTTAACTCTTCTGTCCTTACCTTGCTGCAAAAGAAATTAGCCTTACCAGACTCCATTGGAAGTCTGGTTTAATGAAGGTTACTGAGCAGCTCGAAAACCAGAGTCTCCTGCCCTGGGCTCTCTGCAAGATAAGTGCAGCTGAGAGCTGGCTGACTTCCAAAGCCCTGTGTTAAAGGCTGGCTTCTCTCTCTGAGGCCTTCCCCAACATCTGTGACCATAACACATGTGAACAATCTGAGCCTTGCCAGTGTATTTCCTGGCAGGCACAGTACATGTCAGCTTTATTGCTCATTCAGACTAGGGAATTGAATTGAATCTAACAAATGCTTATTAAAGCACAATTTTGTGTTGCTGTGCTATAGAGAAGCAACACAAGAGATATTGTTATCAAGACAAAAAAAAACCTTGAAATTTAAAGAAAAATATTTCTAATTGTAACAGGAGTTATTATTATGTTCTATTTTTCCCAAACCTTTACATCTACCCATTGTTTCATACTATTTAATTGTTGCAACAATACTTTAGGGAAACAATTATTTCCATTTTTTAATTGAAAAACACTGAGATTCAAACATAATACATGTAATAAGTAAGAACAGTGAGGATTTGGATCTAGTTAGGCGTGTCAAAAAGCAAGTTCAGCAACTTAAGCATTGCAAAAGCTGGCAACTTCATTCCAGCTTCCAATCAGATCAAAGAACTGATCTTTAAATGACAGACATCAATCTAATCACAGTGAGTGTCTTCTTCTTTTGAGCAGCTGCCAGAATATAAACAAAGTCATACCATGTTGCAGGATTGTCCCTGTCCAATCACATTAGGGCAATGGGAGGCCTATGATTGAATAGGGAAAGGGAGGCGGAGCTAAGAGTCAGAGGAGAGTGGGAGCATCTAAGGGTAGGAGCCTCCAAGGTGGCTGATGATGTGTATCTGCATGGCATTTTCCAGTCATAAGTAGCTTTGATTTCACAAGGTTGGAAATATTGTGATAAAGCTTTTATCATTATCAATTGGCTCTGAAATCATTGTATTGGCATCTTGTAAATTGTGATATTATTGATACATAAATCTGATTGGTTAACTAAGCTTTAAGAGTCATGATTCTACTGGGTAATTAGGTGTTGAGATGTTGTGGGGCATAGCATGGTAGTTAGAGGAACTTGGGGCCCCTGATGGAGAGATGGCAAGAAGCCCTGTGGTAGGGCATGGCCAGAGAGTTGACAGACCAGCAGGAGCAAGGAAGCATGGTCTGACACTGTGGAGAGTTAGTGGGCTCGTTTTTAAATATTTCTCACAACAATACCATAAAAATCTGTTATTTCTGCCCAGGGAGCCAGGAGATGCTATCAGGCAGGAAGCAGATATTCACCTGCTGTGAACCTGACAAGTCAAAACGATTTCTAACACTGACTGGAACTCAGACGGCGAAATGAAGAGACCTAGAAAGCTTAGCATGCTTTCTTCCATGTAGCAATGTCCAGAAATCTTCAAACTGTTCAGTTTTATTGCAGTGCGGAATTGGCTCTAAACAGAGACTCTGAAACTCAGATCTCTTTAAATACAGTAGGAAAACATGACAGTTAGGGGAGAGAAATGATTTCATCAGTTAAACAAAATGATCCTTTACTAATAATGCTAATCATCTGGTTCATTAATTTTATTTCAGGTTGTTACAAAGGCACATTTCTTTTCTATTACCACACATTACTAATGTGTATTTCCTGGTTTTGTGCTCCATGATAGGGAAGTTAAGATGCAGGCATGCATTTCCTGCTTAAGAAAGAGGATACTCATTGAAATAAATAACTAACACTGCAATAAAGCTACTGCTGTCTCTGTCCCCAGCCAAAGACCTGGGAAAGACTGAGAAATACAACTTCTACTCCCTTTCTGATAAAAGAGTTTGGTTGTGCAAGCATCTTTTATTCAATAGTTAATCATGAAAATTCATTCTAAAAGAGAAAAATCTCAAAAGACCTCTTTTACACTATATTTTCTAAAAAAATATGAGACATACTTTGGCCTTTTTCCTGGATGATCTCACATTTACATCTGAAAAAAATGAAATTTCCACTCAAACTGAATATGAATTCTTAAAAGGATTTCTCACAGTAGCTCATGTATCTAGATTGCCTATGGCTATGCTTTTTTCTTCTAAGGTAAATTTTTCCTTGAATGGCCCATGTAAGTGGGAGGCAGGGAAAAGCACAGACATAATTCATAACCAGAAAGAAAGAAAATCTTTTTCTGTATGCTCCTGTTTTCATGGTGACCCGACATTTCAATGATATCAAGAATGTACTGTGCATGTCCTTTTGAATCTCAGTTACTTCGCTCAGGATGATAATTTCTATTACAAATAAGGCTGCTATGTCTTTTTGCAGTGCAGTGGAGCTTCCAGAGTAGTTGTGAGACTTTGCAACACCAGCAGCAATGGAGTGGTGTTCCTCTTCTCCACATCCTTGCCAGCATGTGCTTTTACTTGAGTTTTTGATCTTAGCCATTCTGATTGGTGTAAGGTAGAATATGGAGCTTGTTTTGATTTGCATTCCCCTGGTGACTAAGAATGGTGAACATTCTTTAAGTGATTCTCCACCATTCCAGATTCTTCTGTTGAGAATTATCTGTTTAGCATGGTACGTATTCACTGATAAGTGACTATTAGCCCAAAAGTACAGAATACCCATGCTACAACCCACAGACCATAAGAAGTTTATGGAAGAAGGAAGGCCCAAGTAAGGWTGTTTCAATCCCACCTAGAAGGGGGAAACAATAATCATGGGAGGCAGAGGGAGGGAGGGTTCTGGGCAGGAGAGGGGAGGGGAGAGAGCAAGGGGACATGATCAGTTATGAGGGGAGACAGGAAAGAAGTCTACAGGGTCAGGAGAATGAATGGAAATATGCAGCTGAGAGAGTTGTGGGTGGTGGTAGGGGCATGGACCTGTAGAAACTCCCAGACACCTGGGATGTGAGAGGCTCCCAGGTCTCAATGGGGATGACCTCAGATGAAATACCAAAGAGTGGGGAGATGGAACCTGAAGAGACCACCTCCAATAGATAGACAGGGCCCATAGTGGAGAGATTGGGTCACCAACCAAAATTTTTGACCCAGAATTTTTACTGTCTTAAAGAAATGTAGGTATGAAAATGGAGCAGAGATTGAAGGAAAGGCCATTCAGTGACCAGCCTGACTTGGAATCCATCCCATGGGCAGCCACAAAACCCTAAGACTATTATTGATACCATGTTGAGCTTGCAGACAGGAAACTCTCTCTAGCATTGCTGCCTTCTGAGTGGCTCTACCAGCAGCTAACTGAGACAGACATAGATACTTACAGCCAATCATTGGACTGAGTTTGGAGACCTCTATGGAAGAGTTAGCAGGAGGATTCAAGGAACTGAAATGGGATGACAACCTAATCAGAAGACCAACACTATCAGCTAACCAGGACCCATGGAAGCTCCCAGAGACTAAGTCAACAACCAAAGAGCATACATTGGCTGATCCATGGCCCTGGACACATATGTAGCAGAAGACTACTTTATCTGTTCTCAGTGGGAGAGAATGTGCCTAATCCTACAAAGACGTGATGCCCTAGGGCAGAGGGATGTGTGCTGGGTGAGGTGGGGTTGGGTGAGTAGGTGATAGGAGGAAGCATGGGGGTGGAATGGGGAGCACCCTCCCAGAGGCAAAGTGGAGGGAGGATGGGGTATAGAACTCTTAGAAGGGGACCAGGAAGGGAGGCAACATTTGGAATGTAAACAAATAAAACAATTTTTAAAAAATGCATTGACTACAGGACCTGTAGGACCTATATTTTCTGGAGCACAAATCCAGGTAAGTATGGCTTCAATCAGTTATCAACTTAGCATTCATCTCAGGCCTCCTAAGGTTGCTAATTCTATTTTTGCCTGACATAACATGAAGCATGACTGATTTGGGGCATACACAAAGTTTATGATTTTCAATAAATAACTTTCTTTGGGTCTCAGAAGTTTCAGATAAACATTGAATGAATTAAATTTAATTATTAAAATTTAATAACTTTTAAGTTTTCTTGAGCACTATCTAACATCTATGAATTAACAAATGGCTGCTTTCATAGATGTCTTCCTAATGTGAAAACCATGTTTTTATGGTCAGTAAAATTTAAATACAAAGATTACCAATTTAAATACAAAGATTAGTATAAAATACAATTGGTATCAGTATAACATCATAGCAGCCTATCTTGCTCCTTATGTAACAATGTCCAAATTTCATATTTACACAAAAGTCAAGAAACTGAGGACCACCCATGGTGAATCTTAGCCATTATGTATGAAATGAGATTAGATAGACCACTATACTAGAAACAAAATATGTAATATGTGAATTCATTTTCCTATAGAGCAGATAACACTGTTTGGAAGGGCCTATGACTGAATCTTGCTAGACTAAACAGTCCAGCACTAAAACAAGCCTGGAAGATATATGCTAGAGAATACTGATATACTACAGTTGTGGTGTATCATTCTTTGATAAGCCAGGTAATTGTTTTTCAAATTACAATAATTCATCTACCACCTGCAGAAATTTTGTAAATTTGTATTTAAATGTTAGAATTCATCATTTCAATATCATTCATTGATTTAAAACTATTTGGATTATGATAGAAGTAAACTAACGATAGAAATGCATTAACAAAGTATCAATTAAATCATTGGTATTAAATTGAACGTTTTTTATTAAATTTGTTCTATTTGCAATTACACACATTCACGTGTGCACAAACACATGTGAATGTGTGTAATTGCACACCCACATACAGGCACACAGAGTTCCCTCTGGTGACTGTTATCCTCATCCTATCCTATTTTCCTGTCACCTCTATTACCTTCTCCCTAGAAATCTGTTTCATACACTCATGTTTGTTGTTTTTTGTGTTTTGTGATCTACTGAGATTAACTAGAGCTATCCGTGTAAACATAGATCACTAAATCTTGAATATATAAAGCTTTATATCATTATTTCTATTATTTCTAACAGACAAAAATAGTATGTATAATTATTACATAGAACACTTTATTTTGATATGTATACATTGTGAAGTGGCTAAGTGAGGATAATTCAATATTTTTAGTTCATATACCCAGATACTTACAGTTAGATGGAAAGCAGAGAAGGGAAATCCCAGGAGACTCACAGGCCAGCTACTCTGGAATTCCCAACAGAAGATAGCAAAAGACTGCCTGCAAACAAGTTAGAAGGCAAAGGCATACACAAGAGTTTCTCTGTATTCTGTACTCAACAGGAGAGCAGTGGCTCCTGTCTGCTTCTACTCACATACACAAGTATACATGAATATTCACTCATACACATACACACATAAACCTATACCATACATACCTACATACAGTGCATATACATCATGCACACACATGTAAAAATTAATTTAAAATGATTAGTAACTTCCCAAATACAGAATTATATATAATAACCCTGTAGGAGAGTGTTTGTTTCAAATTTATTGCCCTCCCCACTTCTATTCCTATCTTTAATCTCTAGCAACTAACCACCATTTGACTTTGTTACTCCTGTGAGTTTGACTTTTATACATTTCTTTTTTTCTTTTTTTCTATATTCTTTGTTTACATTCCAAATGATTTCCCCTTTCCCGGTTCCCCCCTCCTCATAAGTCCCATAAGCCCTCTTCCCTCTGCCTATTCCCTAATCAACCCCCTCCCACTTCTCTGTCCTGGTAATCCCCTACATTGCTGCATCAAACCTTTCCAGGACCTTTCCTGCTTCTTGGGAATCATTTGATATGTTAATTGTGTCTTGGGTATTCAGAGCTTCTGGCTAATATCCACTTATCAGCATTCCATGTGTGTTCTTTTGTAATTGGGTTAGCTCACTTAGGATGATATTTTCCAGTTCCAACTATTTGCCTAAGAATTTCATGAATTCATTGTTTTTAATTGCTGAGTAGTATTCCATTGTGTAAATATACCACATTTTCTGTATC
>BDUI01000037.1:958918-1006740 GCA_002335545.1 Apodemus speciosus | reverse complement strand
GTACCTGGTCTCTGCTGTTAGTAGACTAGGTTGCCCTGAGGCAAGGTGGCCGTCCTGCCTGGGATCCGGGCACAGGCTGCACAGATCTCCGGGCCGAGTTGGTAGCCAGGCAGGTGCTTAAACCTACTTTATTACTTATGATACAATATTGCCTGGAGATCAGTTTAAAAATTAGAATCAAATTAGAGATTTATTTTCTTAGATCCATTTGTGAACAAAATATATCATCTTTTGTTTTTGTAAATAAAATGTTACTGTGATACAGCCTAATTTGTGTACTGACTGTGGATAATTTATTATCATAGACAGGTTTGATTAGTATGAATCAAAATACATGGACTGAAAAACCTATATTTATTATCTGACCTCTTTACTGTGAAAAAAAAAGTATATTTCCAGATCTAACTCTTTCAAGAAGGAATTTGTACCATTTGCTTTAAAAACAAAAAATAGAATTTTAATTACTTACATATTCAAGTTCAGCTCTTCACAAAGAAATTCAGAATACTCTAGAACCTCATCAAGATGCTGCCTTTCCTGGTTCTGGACATGAGTACTGGACACTCACACTTCAAACTAGATTATGTTCACAAGCTCATTCTGTGAAGTTGTACATAGACAAGCTTATTACATTTCCTTTCTCAGATTCTGTTCTAGAGTGAACAAACTGGAAGATACTTTAAGTGGAAAACAATCGAGTTTGCTTGTGGACAGAAACAAGGTGTTAACAAATGTGATCTCTCAAAATGAGCACCAAATTTGGGGAACCAAAGGAACTTCTTCTGGGCGGGCTTGGCTCATCTAAAATAAATGAAAGAGCAGAGTAGTTGGGCAGTTGTGCGTGAAAAAGAACAAGAACAACAAAAACAAACAAACAAAAAGTTCTCCCTACTTCTTCAAGTGATAGCAAAGAGATTTATTGAATAATCAAACCATTTCTTGATAATTCTTTTTTTTTAAATATTGCATGAAGCAATGGACCACAATGGGCATCATTAAGGCAAAACAGTTTCCAAAAAAGTGAGCAGACCAAGAGATTTAGTTGACCCATGCAGTGAGATCGCCTGACTGGGAGCTAAATAAAGCTGCAAGATCTTCCTAAGCAGAAAAAAGGTAAAAGTTCTCTGTCTATCTCTCTCTCTGTGTCTCTATATCTCTCCATCTCTTCCAATCTCTCTGTGTATGTCTGTCAGTCTGTTTCTCTCTGTGTCACTTTGTGTCTCTCTTTGTCTGTCTCTGTCTCAGCACTAACACACACAGACACACACACAGACACACACACACACACACACACAGACAGGGCTTCATAGGTCTGGGTTAGTATGTCAAGTTCTTGTGAGAGTCATGCCTTTAACAACCTAAAAGTAATCAAGATCATAAAATCTTGATTCATACCTGAGGTTAGAGTGAACTGGAGAAGATGTGAATTTATGTGAGATACCGTGAAAGGGTATAGGTGACAGTCAGAGAAATAGCCAGGATTAAGGCCAAGGACTGATGTGAATATTTAAACAAGCAATTGTTGACAGGTCAAAATCTATCATGAATCAGAAAAACCACGAAGACAGAGGCTACCTAGGAAAATGGCTAGGTATAGAACTGCAAGTTAAACTACTTGTGATCTTTGTTGAATATGGATATATATCCAACGGTGGCAATGCATGGACATAACAAAGCATTTCAGAACATTCAATTTATATTTTATCAGCTCTATATAGTAGATTTTCCTTTAAAATTCATTGGGTTGTTTGATCTATTTGTTTTGCTTTGTTTTTTGGGTTTTTTCTTTGTTGTTTTTGGCTTTTTTTTATTCTGATGGCCTATAGCTTGGTAGAAGAGAGGTTTTTCCATTAATCTGAAGGGAAAATATATCTTTACAAGGGAAATAATAACCCTTCAATACATGAGCTCCACAGATATCTCACCAACCAATAGATGACTCACTAATCAGTTCTTATCATGATTTTTCTCATAGAATCCTACATAGCCTGTTTATTTACCTGCAGTCATTTGGCCACAGCTGTTCCCCAATACTTATGTGCTTTATATCCTGTAAGTCTGTTCTTCTTAATCACAGAACAAATAACAACCTTGGAAAAACTGATCTTCTATTAAATATTCAAGAATATTCTAGACAGGGCAGTTAACACATCTTTGTTCACACATCTAACACCACCTGGAAGCATTTTGTTTTCTCTGAAAAACTCTAAGTTTCATTACTGTAGAAAATGTTTTATAACCAAAATTAACTAACAGAATAGCCACTGAAATGAAAAAACAGGCTACTTCTATGTAGTCAGTTTCTTATTAAGGTAATTTCTGAGGCTATGAATTTAAGATAGCAGCTTCAAATAAATCAACACAGAACTAATGAATTTGGTTCAGACTCTATTGATATCCTAAATAACAATATGRTATAGAGAATAGTACACTCTATTGAGAATAGATAACTTTCCTGAGCTTTTGAAAACAGCCCAACCTTTTCTGCTCAAGGATGTTTACCACTCTCATGATACTCTTGTCTGCACATCAGTGCAGCTTTTTGTGCCAGAGCTATCTACAAACACATCCAGGCTGATATATCCTATGCTCTGTCCCAAGATTGCTTAGACCAGTTACCCATCATCTATCTATTCCAGCCCAGCTGACTGTGTTAACATTAGAAACACACAACAAACACAGAAAGTCCACATGTGCACATGTCATTATGCAAACAATATGAAGGTACAAAACAACATGCACCTCCTCTACCACCAATTCAACAGTCTTGTAAAAATGTTCCACAATGAAAATTACCTAGGCAAACTCCAGAACACAGAACTTAAAGAAAAAAATATAAATCATAGATTTCATTAAAGAGTTTTAAGAGTTCATAGAAGGAAAGAGTGGACCCTGGTTCTGGAAAGGCCCAATGCATCAGTGTAGGGGAATACCAGAACAGGGAAGTGGGAAGGGGTGGATGGGGGAACAGGGGAGGGAAAAGGACATATGGGACATTTGGGGAGCGGGGAACCAGGAAAATGGAAATGAAATGTAAATAAAGAATATATCCAATAATAAAAAAAGAGTTCATAGAAAACACACACACAAATTAGATAGATAGATAGATAGATAGATAGATAGATAGATAGATAGATAGATAGATAGATACATAGATAGATAGATACATAGATAGATAGATACATAGATACATAGGTAGGTAGGTAGATAGATAGATAGATAGATAAATAGACAGACAGACAGACAGACAGACAGACAGATAGGTGGATCGATAGATAGAGAGATAGATGCATACATGCATACATACATACATAGATGATAAAATAAGCAAACAAACAAATAAAGCAGCCCAGTGAACTTAAAGAGAATAAATGAAATAGAGAAGAATACCAAGTAAAGGAGAAAGAAAATCTTCCTATGATACAGACTAAAATAATTTACTTTCTAAAACTACCTCTAGAGAAAATACTGGAAGCAATACTTTAGACTGAGAGAAATAAACATAGACAAGAGAATAAAGAGAAAAACAAATCATCAAAACTATAATTAGTTAAATACAAAGCTCTGACCATAAAGTAATAAAAGCTATCAACATATACAATTCAATGATACCTTTAAGTATTAAAGGCAATAACCCCAATTTTCTAATCAAAACATAGAGACTGCTGGAGTGGGTTAACCAGAACAGTGAAATGAGAGGGGGTGATTGTTGAATGGGTGGAGCAAAGAGGACTTAAGAGACATATGGTGAGGGGGGAACTGGTAAAGGGGAAAGCATTTGGAATGTAAACAAAGAATATAGAAAATAAAAAAAACAAATTAAAAAAAGAAAAAAATAGACCCTTTCACTGTCTATAAAAACTCACCTTAGCTTTTAAGTAAGTGGATGGAAAAGAACTCTAATCAAATGGGACCAAGAAACAAGCTGATATCACTATTCCAACATTTGACAAAATACAAAATAAACTAACCTGGGAAGATAAAGAAGGATACTTAATTAGGATCAATAAATAATTAAGCAAGAAGACATTACTATTCTAAATATATATACACCAAGCTCTGTTGTACCCAATTTTATAAAAATGTGCTACCAGAATTAAAGTTAACACAAATTAACTTTAACCAAATGGTAATAGGTGATTGATTGTAGTGCCCCACTTACTGCATAAAACAGGTAATCTGGATAGAAACTAAACAAACACTGGAATCAATTGACATCAAAAAGAATATTCTACAGAATATTTCTCTCAAACACTAAAGAATATACATTCTACTCAGAATCCCATGGAAATGTCTCCATGTTTGGTTATTAGCTTCACTACATCTGGAATTAACTAAAACTCAAGTGCCTCAATACACCAAGGAAGATTTTTCTTAATGAAATAATTTAAAGTTGGAAGACCCACCTTTAATTCAGATCCCTTGAGTTGGGAAGACTCACCACACTTTCTGGTGGCAGCCTATATATAAAAGAGCATTGGAAGAAGAAAGCTTTTGTTCATTCCCTGATTATCTTTGCTCTTGTTGACAAGTTCATGTCTTCACTGGCATTATAGACTACTTCAGGATTCCAGCACATCCTGAAGACCAGCTAAGATTGAAGCTTCATGGACTGAACAACTACTAGATTCTTGGATTTTCTGTTGGTGGAGAGCCATTGTTTGACTAGTTGGACTACAGCCCATTAGCTACTCCAATAAGTCCCCTTTATGTATATATTCATTCTGTCAGCTCTGTTCCTCTAAAGAATCCAGACTAATATATGATGCAACTTAAGAATTTGGAAAACAACAAGAACAAACAAAACTCAAATCCAGTACAAAGCAAGAAATAATAAAATCTGAACACAAAGTAATTAAATGAAAACAATACAGTAATCAGTGGATCTAAGAGTTGGTTCTTTGGGAAGATGAACAAGACCACGAGACCCTTGGCTCAACTAACCAAAAGAATGAAAGAGAGGGTCCAAGTTAACGGCATTGCAAATGAACAGTGAAACATTATAATAGACAACAAAGAAATTAAAATATTCTAATGGGATACTTTAAAATCTGCATTCCATTTTAAAAAAATCTAAAAGAAAAGGACAAATTTCTAATTCATCCAAACCACCAAAGTTAAAGCTAGAAGAGATCAACAACTTAAACAGGCCCATAATAAATGAGGGGATTTGAAAAGTAATGAAATCCTTTGAACAACAAAAACAAAAAGATGGACCTCTGGCCTAGATGTACAGATAGAGTTACAGCAGAATTCTACCATACTGTTTAGGAACTTACCTCTATTTGCCACCACACACAGGTTCTTTCTGCAAAGACCATAACCTCATCAGTTGGCCAGGTATTCCACAACTTTCCCCCAGGTCTAGTCCCATGAGTCTCCCTGAGACGCTCCATCCAGGCATTCTTCCCAACCCACCAGATCTAACCTTCTATTAATGGCCCACATCCAGTAGGCTGACCATGCTCCACCCAACATGTATAAACTGTGGAATGAAAAGTCCCAATACCAGAAATGGCCTTTCCTTTTGAGTTGCTGGTCAGAATAACTTTATAGTCTTTAAAGCCTCTTGGTTGCCCCTCAGAGGCTGAAGTTCCTCTTTCGAAGTTTCAAGAACCCAAAATGGATCTGACTGAAAAGCCCCCTTCGGGAGGAGTGGCTTTTATAGTAGCAGAAGCTGGTATACAAGCTTCCAAGAAAAGAAAGTAACCAATAGCCTTATCCAACTATGACACCTATGAACCATAATGACCACAGCATCAGGTGTTTTACTTAAGTACAGAATAACCGTCTTACTCAAAAAAGATGTCTTCCAGAGTTAGGCACCATAGGGCATACCTGAAACCATAGAGCATACCAAATCGTAATGCAATGCTGTCATTACTATGTGCAGATGTCTATAAAAATATGAATTCATGAAGATCAATAGCAAATAACTATAAAATAGAACAATGATAAAGATATTCATAATAAGTTTTGTGTATGTCGTCTCTTTCAGAATAACATTTTTTCTTTTTGAGATTATATAATAATTGCATTTTCCTTCCCTTTTCTCACTCCAAACCCTCCCTTATAACCCTACCTGCTCTCCATCACATTCATGGCTTCTTTTTCCAGTAATTGATTTTATATGCATATATGTAAGTGCATATATACATATATACATATATGTATGTATGTATGTATATATATATATATATATATATATATAATTTACTTATTCTTATAGTTCCTTTTTTAGAATTGAGGCCCCATTGGCTTTTCTCTAGCTGGTTTGGTATGTCTATTGGTGTCATCTTTGCTAAGCTGATGTTTGGGTAGTCATGTTGGACACAGTTCAAACTTTATGGATATACCTTATCAAACTGAACTCACCCTTCTTGGAAGAACAGCAATTACTATTTAATGAAAGAACTTCACATCTTCTCTTTTTGTATATCTGAAGATCTAGTACAACTGATGCAATGTAGGAATATTCTTTCTAAAACAAGAATCACTTGAGCAAAGGCTCTATGAAGACATGATAATTGATCTAAAAAGCTCACAGTTCACATACATAATGTGGATATGCTGAGGGATAGGTACACACCACGAGGATCACTGGACTAGGATGATGCAAGAGTTCATATACAATCAGAATTCTATACCATTTCATTTTAATTTTACAAGTAATTTCTAAAACTTTCCTGTTACTATATTTAATCGAATTAACATTTCAATGAATTCATTTTGCTCTTTGACACATTCATCCATGTACTTAAGACATTCTGGTGGCTTCCCCCTTTTCATTGTTTCTCACCACAATCCTTGGCAGCACCCTTCTATTGATGTCTACCCATAACCATAAATTTTTGCTTTCTTCTGTGTCTCACAGAGTTGAACTTTGGTCATATGTGGGGCCATGGGTTAGAGCCTGAAGGACTCACCACTGGGCACACAAGTGGATACAGGTGACTCTCCACTCAGAGAGTTGTTGCCAATAGTTCAGCAGCAAATTGTAGGACACTGCCAACCCTACCCTACCCATACCATTCAGTGATTTTAGCTTATAGTTGACTTGAGTAGATTTTTTTTAAAAAAAAACTTTGAATGACTCTACTCTAATGCCCCAAATTCTTCCTTCTTGTTATCTGTAAGTACAAATGTTTCACCCATATATTCCATATCATTAAGGTGATATGATTATTTTAAACCTAATAGATTTTCAAGAATAAAATTAATTTGGAGAATTGATGCTTATTCCTAGAGGGAAGACACAAAGATATTTATATAAAACCTAGAAAAATTCAAATAAAATGGATCCCTCAACATGTCAGCCTATCTATGCACAATTCATCTTGATCCTGAAATGGAGGGAAGCTAGCCCACTGGAAACTTGGGTAGCATTGAAGTTGCACATAGTTTCTGGCCATGAAACAGTCCCTCCGTGATAATGGCATGGCTGTGGTATGATGTGATCATAAGGCTATTCATTTTGTGGTGATGGAGTATGTGCTCCACTTGCCAACTAGAACATCCAGTTCAGTGAACAATTCTCTGTTGACTCAAATTGTCACTGTGGCATCTAAATGTCACTGCATCAGGAATTTCAAAGAAAACCACTGACAACACAGACAGCAGACAGCAATAATTACTTGTCTGTATGCTTAAAAAAATAATAATCATGATCTGGGACATAGCACAGTGGCAGAATGCGAGCCTACTGTGTGCAAGGTTCATGGGTCTCTATCCTGAACTGCAATAATAATCTTGAAAACATGACCACAGAAACAAAGAAGAGTTACAGCTTTCTTAATGTCCAGATGCAAACCCCCATCCCAAAGCTCAAAAGTGATGAGAGCTTGAAATGCCTAAAGAAGGGGAAAAAAATCACATTTTGGAAGCAGATTTCCATCCCATGATTAACATCATCCCAAAACACCCTGATCCTTTCAGCTTCCTTGCCTTCCTAGTTTCTTTCCCTCCTTACATTCCACTTTTCTGCCTTCTCTTACTTTTTAACCCTCTTCCCTTTCTTCCACCTCATCACTTGTTCCTCTTTATAGACCACCTTTATAAATGCATGTTTCACTAAAAACAAACAAATGAATGACACAATAAAAAACCTCTTCCTATATTTCCTATGTTATCATATTATTCAGCGACTAATAAATATGATTTCAGGGACAGAAATCAAAGCTGCACTCCAATTTCAAAGCTCTCAGCCTGGCAATCTGAAAAATTGCCCCTCACTTTTAGTAGAGCTGAATAATGTGTAGTATGATTAAAAAATATGACAAAGATATCTATAGGAGCACAAAGCAAGTAAGGACAGGAAAGTAGTGCTCTGAAAATGATATGTTAAACTGAAGCAGGGAACAGGCAGAGAGAGAGAGAGAGAGAGAGAGAGAGAGAGAGAGAGAGAGAGAGAGAGAGAGAGGCAGGGGAGGACAAGCACTATTTCATAAGTATAAAAATGTTCAGACACTGACTAGAAATTTGGGAAATCTTGAAAATAATCAAGAAGATGACCAAGGAATAAGAAATTGTCTTTTTAAAAGTTTGATACATGTACAGTTCTGTAATGTTTCAGTTTTAATAGTGACTCTTCACTAAGGATATATCATATATGTTTGTTAATTTATCTTCAATATTTTTGTTGTTGTTTAGTATAGTTGACTATCTCTAATTTAGGTGAAGTTATATGCTAATGTGAGGACAAGTCACGAATGTCAGACTTATTCCACATATAATCTTCAGGTTCTAGACATGTTCTTTCCTCACTCATTCCTTATGAATAGGATAAATTCAATGATCATAGCTGCTTCAAATGATTTACTGTAAGTATGAGAATGGTGTATTGCAATGAAAATCATTGTGATAATATCTACTACTCATGAGAAAATGTAATCTTGG
Organism: Apodemus speciosus; assembly: GCA_002335545.1. Classification (NCBI taxonomy): domain Eukaryota; kingdom Metazoa; phylum Chordata; class Mammalia; order Rodentia; family Muridae; genus Apodemus; species Apodemus speciosus. The sequence continues at coordinate 997,845 of BDUI01000037.1, read as the reverse complement.
GAAGTTATGATGTAGTTACATATAGTTCATATGTGCCAGAAATGGTGGTTGAATAGTCATTTAGGGTTGTTCATATCACCATAATCATCTGAAAATATCTATTTATTGACTTCAAATCAAAATTTAAGACAATGAGTATGCCTTTTCTAATAACTGTTACCAATAACAGGCATGATAAGATACCGATATCGCCTGTATATTACAGTCCACTGACACTGGTACTAAAATATAGGCATCAACAATGGAGAGCTAGATTGCTAATCCTCACAGGACTAAAGCCCAGAGCATTTGTAGTCAGTTGTGTTCTTAAAAGGGTACAATGGAGAGAGGAGTGTACTTCTAAATGCAATTTACCCTACAGGTTGGCAAAAGATCTTCACCAAACCTACATCTGACAGAGGGCTAATATCTAAAATATATAAAGAACACAAAAAGTTAGACACCAACAACCCAAATAACCCAATTAAAAAGTAGGGTAGGGTTAAAATAGAGAAATTTCAATGGAAGAATCTATAGAGAATCAATGAAGAGATGTTCAACATCCTGAGTCATTAGGGAAATGCAAATCACAATGACCTTGAGATACCTTAGAGCCATCAGAATGGGTAAGATAAAAAAAAAACTCAAGGGTCAGCACATGCTGGCAAGGTTGTGGAGCAAGGAGAACACTCCTCCATTGGTGGTGGGAGTGCCAACTTATAAAACCACTTGGGAAATCAATTTGGCAGTTTCTCAGATGATTGGGACTAATATTACCTGATGACTCAACTATACCACACCTGGGCATATTCCTAAAAGATTCTCTACCATCCCAGAAGGATAGTTACTCAATCATGTTCATATAACCTTTATTCATGATAGCTAGAAACTGGAAACAACCCAGATGTCCCTCAACTGAGGAATGGATAATTAAAATGTAGTTCAGTTACACAATGGAATACTACTCAGCTATTAAAAATCAGGACATCATGAATTTTGCAGGCAAATAGATCAACTAGAAAATATCATCCTGAGTAAGGTAACCCAGACCCATAAAGACATTCATGGTATGTAGTCATTTATAAGAGGATATTAGCCACAAAGTGCAGGACAAACACTCTAAAATCCACAGACAACAACTTAAATAACAAGGAGGACCCAAGGGAGGATGCTTGAATATTTTTCAGAAGGGTAAATAAAATATATATTGAAGGTAGAAGGTATGGGAAGTGGAGCACAGTGTGGGTGAGACCAGGAGTAGGAAAATCAGGGCAGAGAGAACAGAAATCAGTAGTAGGCAGAGAGGTGTGCATCTCGAGGACATGCCAGACACCTGGGCCTGGATATAGGGGGAGCCCCAGGGAGTCTTTGGATGACACTCTAGCTGACACCACTAGCAGTAAGAGATATGTAGCCTAACATGGCCATCTCCTATAGCCAGGCAGGACTTCCAGTGAGGGATAAGGACAGTAACCCACCCATAAAAACTTTGACCCAAAGCATGTCCTGTCTACAAGATATGCAGGGACAAAAATGAAGGAGAGATAAATGGAATGGCCAACCAATGACTGATACAAACTGAGACCTATCCCATGGGCAAGAGCCAATCCTGATACTGTTAAGTACATTTGGTTATGCTTGCAGACAGGATCCTAGCATAACTGTCCTCTGAGAGAATCCACCCAGCAGCCAGTGGAAACAGATGTAGAAACCCACAGCCAAACATTAGAGGGAGCTCAGAGAGTCTTGTGGAAGAGTTGAGGGAAGGACTGAGGGAAGAGGATAGGGATTCCACAGAAAGACCAAAACAGTCAACTCACCTGGACCCTTGGGGGCTCTCACAGACTGAACTAGCGACCAAGAAGTGAGCACTGGCTGCAGTGCACCTATGTAAGAGACATGTAGCTTGGTTTTATGCATATCCCCCAATATATAGAATTGATACTGAATGTTTTCTGTCTGCAGACCCTGTTCTCCTATCTGGTCTGCCTTGTATCTGGGCTTCAATGGGAGAGGATGTTCCTAGGCCTAGTCCTGCAGAGACTTGATGTGCCAAGGTGGGATGATACACAGGAGGGATCTCCCCATTCTCTCTGTCTCTGTCTCCCTTTCTCTTCCATCTCTCTCCTCTCATTCTTAGACACCCACACACAAACACATCCTCAGAGAGAGAGAGAGAGAGAGAGAGAGAGAGAGAGAGAGAGAGAGAGAGAGAGAGAGAGAGAGATCCCTGCTGAGTACCACCCCACCCTGACAGTGACATAAGAGAAAGGTAGGTATCTCCCTGACCCTGATGAGCAAATGGTACAAGGGAGGCTACACACCTGACACAATAATATCACTGAATGAATGTCTTAGTGTTACAGAAACACTGTCAACATATTTGGAATTTTATCTCACCCCATTTTCTCCAACTATACAATTCAAAATGGCCCAAAGGCTTTAAAATGATGAACCGATAGTAAATATGTCTTTTACAACATTGTTTTGTCATCTTGACTACTTAAACCTATCAAGCAGTATGTATATTTGCTTACTGAGTTCAAATATATTCTGATTGCCTTTCCATTTAAAATTTCTCCTCCACCAGCATTCTGATTCTATAATCAGACCTCACAGTTCATTGAGCTTATAATAATAGTAAGCAAGAACTAAGAGAAATTATATCTCTTGCTAGAAAAAATGCCACAAATGCCCACCACAGCTGAATATATCCAAGTATCATTTCTTGATATCTTGCTGAACCAGGTTTAACATAAAAACTGGGGCCTATAAATCCCACTCTTGCCTTGGAAGGTTTTGTTTGGGGTTTCTACTGAACACACAGTATTTGTTTTATTTTACTAACCATGAACTCGCTGATGCCATTCTCTCTATGTCCACCCACACACATTCAAATGCTTCCATTAATGGTAAGCCACTAAAACCATGTGAGTATAGCAGTCACTCCACACAAGCCCTATATCTTAGGTCTTTAAACAAAGGATACCCTAAGGTCTTCAGGGCTTTCTTTATTCATGCATAGGTTTTAGCTAACTATTTTATGTCTCATAGATTCCACAGAAGCCAGGAAATTGAGGGAAAAATATTTCATAATCCTTCATAATGGTGATTAAATTAATGTCAAAGATTTTTATGAGTTTTTCTTTTGACGTAGCATAGCAGATAGCATTTATGTTTTAAGCTTGACAACAGTGTTAGTATTTAGGATATTTTAAATCATAAAATGATTACAAAAATCACCATGATGGTGATCATCTGGCTATGTTGATAATCATAACATATAAAGATATTATGTTCATAATCTAACATAAATATTCATGTATTTGCACAAAGAATACTTCAGTTAAAGAAAACTCAGCAGCATTGTGTAAGTAGGTGGCCAATTTATTGGAAGTACTCTATTTCTAGTGTAATGGTTGTCTTTATTGTTAACATTTGTTTTTTGAATCAGATATATGTTTATTAGATATATGTTTCATAGATATTTTCTCTGAGGCTAAAGCATATTTACTTGTTTTTGTGATCTGGGATGAAAGCAAGTCCATTTTAATGATGTTTAATTCATTCATTGTATTATGTATGTGGCTAATACTTTTTGTGTTTTGTCCACTAAATGTATACCAAGATTGTAAAGATAAGTTCTCTTTTATAGAGTCATGAAGCTTCACCTTAGCTTTCCTCTATGATCCATCTTCAAGTGTCTTGCATGTGTTTATGAAGCTTAAATCACTTTCCTTAGGACCCTCCCATTCAAGGATCTACTGAGTGTTTGCTTCCTTATTAGCCAAGGACAGAGTTTCTGTGGATGCAATATGTCACATATGCCAACATTCTTTAAACTAGAATGATTAGGAAAAGCTTTCTGAAGGTAAATACCCATGAAAATGATTCATACAGAAACAGGTTAATTAAAGTGTGAAGAGATGAAATTATTCCAATTTTCACTGAGGAAAATATACCTAAATTGGGAATTTAGTGGATGCTGAGAATCAAACCCAGGAACTCTGGAAGAGCAGCCAGTGCTCTTTATCACTGATCGATCTCTCCAGGACTGACATTTTCATGTTTGCATAGTCCTTCTCCACTCAAAGACTTCTCCATTTAGCATTTTCCAGTCTTCTTTGACGGTAATGTTTTCGCTTTTAAACAGCTGTTGCAGCTTCTCGTAAATTGGAATATAATGTCACATTAGAACTTGCATCATAGCTGGGGCAGTTCATTGCTTCTTGTCCCCTCTTGGCTTTAATAATAATTCAGTGAAGTGAAAATGGGCGTTCTTCTCCGTACCTTCTAATGAATTACTAGTTATACTTTTTCCCTTCTTCAGCAGGGGATGTTCAGAAAGCAACACTTTCTTTTACTAACTTATGGAAATTTTTTTATTTTGTACAATTTCATATGTACATACAATGCACTGCCATTATACTGATCGCACATGGTTCTCTCATGCCCTTCCCACTCCCTCTGACCTTCTTCCTTCCAAATGTCCCCATAATACTTTTATGTCTTTTTTTTCCTCTACTGCATTTAGCTGTGGTTGTTTGCATGTGTATGGATGTGAGGTTGTGGAGCAGAAGCAACTTCCCAGTAGCTCCATCACTGAAAGCAAGTGACCCCTGCAGCTGGAGAGAGGGCTCGCTGATGAAGACTGCTCTTACAGAAGACCCGAGTTCAATTTTTAGCACCTACATCAGGCCCTTTGTGGCTGCAGGTAACACCAGCACCCATGATGCTTCTGGCTTCAGTGAATACCTCTGGTCACAGTATAAGTACATACACATATATAGAATTAAAAATCTAGACTCCCCCCACCAAGTTATTAATTTCCAACCACTCCTGAGGAAATGAGCGCCTCACATGTACTTTCTCCATCCACATGAAGTATTGAAGAACCTATCAAAGAAGCTTCTTATTTTTGCCTCAGATGGAGACCATCAAAGAAATTCACAACTAGTTAAAATGCAGCCAACAATTGACCATAGGGTGCCTAGTTATGGCTGATATATCTACAGCACAACCACTATACCCAACACTGAGGGAACATTGAAGAAGAAGGACCAGAAATATTACAAGTGCCAGAGGATCAGATATCCTCTGTGAGACAATATCTTCTACATATATTAGGGAGTTAAACTCTTGAACTCTTGACAATATGTTCTTTTTATCTTTTTAAAAATGTATTTGTTCTTTCACTTTATATTCTGATCAGAACTTCCCCTTCTTCTCTTTCCAGTCTCCCCCCCCGCACCTTGCCCCGACACCTTCTCCGATTCTCAAAGAAAGGTGTGTCTCTCATGAATATCAACCCCTTTGGCCTTTGAAGTTGCAGTGGGACTAGGTGCATTTTTCTCCTATTGAGGCTAGATAAGGCAGCCTACTTAGGAGAAACAGACCACAGGGCAGGCAACTTTTGGGTTTGTTATGGGACACACATGAAGACCAAGCTCTACAACTGTTAAATATGTGTAGAGGGCCTACTTCTATTCCATACAAGCTCTCTGGTTGGTGGTTCAGACTCTGTGAGCCATTATGGGTCCAGCTTAATTGATTCTTTATGTTTTCGTGGTATCCTTGACCTCTCTGGGTCCTTCAACTCTTCCTCTCCATCTTCCACCAGAACCCCCTGAGCTCCGCCTATTATTTGGCTATGGGTCTCTGCATCTGTTTCCATTAGTTGCTGGGTGAAACCTCTAAGAAGAAAGTTATGCTAGACTCTTGTCTTCAAATATAGTATGATATCATTAATAGAGTCAAGGGTACGCAATAACAACACTAGTGGACATGCCAATGTGAGTGGATGGTGAAAATATCATAGTGGCCCATCTGGATGAAGCACTATTAGCAATTAATGTGAGCTAAGAGTGGGAGAACCAGTCTTCTCCAGGGATGAACCTCTGATAGACTATCCAATCTGAAGGGGTGAGACCTAAAGACACTTACATATATGCAGCACTAAATGAACTCAGAAGGTTGTATTTATACACATGACTGCACAAGACACATGCACATGAAGAGAGGGAGGAGACTGGGAATAATTAAATAAATAAGGGATCATTAATTAAAGAGGGAGATAACAGGAATTGTTGGAGAAGGGAGAGGTGATAGAAATGATATAAATACTCTATACACACTTGAACTTCTCAACAAAAATAAAGAACAATGGCAGAGAGAGACAGGAAGAAAGGGGAAGTTAGGAAGGGAATCGTCTGTGTTTAGAGGCATCTGAAAATGTTTCCAGGTGGGATGGAGGGGATCACAGGGGAATGATGCCTGAGTAAGCAAGCCAGAAACAGGCGCCAGTGCTTTCATAATGTCAGAGGGGAAAGGAAGGGTGGGTGTGCGCAATCTTTGAGTCCAGAGGATTAGAGAGAGATGTTTGGGGAGTTGGTTCCAAAACCTTCCATAAATTTTCTAAGCAGAATAAACATCCAGAAGAGCCTTGGCACTGAGACACCGTGGGAGCTAGGGAGTCAGCAGAAATAATTTCTTAAGATGTTGAATGAAAAATAGATAAATTGAACACATCATAAGGACATAGAGAGCTGAGAAATAATCAAAATCAATATAATGACCAGGAGGAAGGGGGAGTGAGAAAAAGGGAAGGTCAATTTTGGAAACTGAGGAAGGATGGAAAAACAGAAGAGAGAAACAGAGAGAATGAGTAGCAATAGAAGGAGCAGGAAAGGAGATTATGAAGGAAGGAGACTCAAGAAAAGAGATGGACGTCAGCACGGAAAGCTAAAGGGCCTCATTCTGTGTTTGGATTCTTAGAAAGGAGAAAAACTAAACAAAACCATAAATCCCTCAACCCACTGGCTAACCAGATAGCTTTCCACTAATGATAAATTCTAGGTCATTGGTTGGCAAAAGAGAATGCAAACTGGGGAGAAACCTTAGACCCCAGTAATCAATATATTCCCAGGCTACAGAGTTGTTGATTGTTTCAGGAGATAAATGGTGAAAAGCTTGCTTGTAAATTGCAGTGACAATTATTTAAACGACCAGAAAATTAAAATGTACTAAGGTATAATTTTCCTGTCTTCTTAGGACATATGAACATATCCATGAGTATGTCATTCTGAGTGGGAAGGAGACCATTGCTCCACTGCGGTGATTTGTGTTTCCTTTGGTGCACATCTGGACAACAGCAGACCCCCAGGTGTCTCCAGCTCAACGGATGGCTGCTTTAAGTTTCACACTGTTCAAGATGAAGGTTATTCTCAGGACTGTTTCACTCTGTGCCCCTGTGGGGAACTGTCTTGCCTTAAGCTTCACATTTTGTCCCAGATCCTTAGTGAGAGCCTTGGAAGGGGTGAGCTAGGAAGTAGAGGGGTGGGAAGGAGGATTTCAGAATACGTCTTTTTCGCAGAAACCCTATCTTTAATGAATAATTGTTTCAACCCTGAGAGATTCTTTGGGGATGCAGAGATACCAAACTAACATCCTTGGTGGTAATCAGCCGTTCCTCTTTCTGGGGAATACTGGATAAAGAATCAGTGAGCAGCTTTAAGACAGTGTTTGTCTGTGAGTCTTGTTAAGTCTCGCCTGTGTCGCTGAGCCAATCCAGCTGTCCCAGAGCAGAGGTCAGAATATCACAGGAAGCCAGATGCTGTAGCAAGCACATGCTGGTTTGCAGACATGTGTGGACTGTGTAAATATACACATTGCCTCGTGTGTGTATATAAACACTGGAAAACACCTCGCCCTGCCCCTAGCCTTTTAGGTAAACTGAAGGAGGAAGAGCCAATTTCCTCTGAAAACAACAGTTACTGATCACTGTTCAGCTAATGTGCTTGGCTGATCTATTGAAACCAAGAGGAAAATGAGTTGAAAGATTTTGTTTTTATAGACAGTTTCATACCAGGTTACCAATCTATATATTCAAATTCTCAAACTAACTCCTATATCTTGGCACATTAGATATCAAATACAGTGCAAAACAAGTCATTCATTCCCCATGTTTCATAACTTTTAAAAGCATTCTTACCTCCCTAGTAACTGAGTCCTTGTGGATACTCTCCCATTTACTGTGGTTACTTCTTGGCAAGATGTCATCATGACATGGTGGGAAGAAGAGCAATGGGCTAGGCTCTAGATCCAACTCTACCATTATGTTTCTGTTTCTTGATATATTCCATCTCAATTTTCTTCTTGCCCAAAACTCCATCCAGAAAAAAAAGATGATTTTTTTGTCTATGAACTAATGTGGTTAAAGTAGTAAAAGTTCAAAATCTAACTGCCTATAAAAGACCTGAGAGAATTCCAAGTATTGCCACAGGGATTGGGGAACTAAGCATGAGAGACAGTTTGCTCCCCACGTTTCACCAACCACTCGATGCCCCAGTGACAATTATGTGTCCCATTCTCAATTCTGAAGAGAATATTTCTCATCTGTGTTCCTCTTTGATGCCAATCAATTCTTAAAAAACTTTACATGACAAAGCACATCTGGGTGCCCAGTCCCTGCTCACATGTTGTCACTTTGCCATCTCAGGACTGAATGAATGATCACATTTTTTAATTAGTACTATCAAGGTCAATGAGTCTATGTCTCACTTGTGCCTGGACACCTGGGTATCTTCTGCAGCTGGCAGAAACTGTGCTATTTCTAAGTTTGTCTGTGGAATGGGTGACTTACAAGAGTCACACAATATGTAGTTTATAGCTCATCTAAAGACAGTTTCTAATTTCAAGTTCCTGGCTACCCAGTAGCATTCTGAGCTCTAGAACTTACAAAAGGACACTAAGCCTGGCCCAGGAATCTTCTTTCAAATCCTCTTCATCCATATTTACCTGCAGTTGGAGGTAAATTTATCTTCTTGAATAAAAGTCGAGGCCCTCAGCCTGAATGATCACTGACTGACTTCCAGGTAGCTAGGGTGAGGGTCTTAAAGTTCATGCCCACAGGGACACACCTATTTCAACAACGCCACACCCCCTAATAGTGCTGCTCCCTGGGCCAAGCATATATAAACCATGATATCTTTCATACTCACACATTGGGAAAAATAATATTGTGAAAGTTGAAGAATAATTTTCCTAACCAAAAGTAATCTCAATCAAAACTTCAAAGTCGTTATTCACAGACATAAGAGAAATCTTAATTTTTACATCACGGTAGTTCAAAACACCAAGGAGAGCCAAAGAGATCCTGGCTAGTGAAATAATTACCATGCCTAGTTTCAAGTTATATTTCAGAGCCATACTAATATAAACAACATACCACTGAACAAGACAAAACCACAGATTTGGAGTTGAGTGAAACAGAAAAGAAGACCTATGGAGACACATAGATCAGTGGACTAGAAGACAAAACCTAGACTTGACTACACAGGGCATCCATAGACATATGGATCAATGGCATAGAAGTGAAGACTTTGCTATGTCTTCAGTTACCTGATTATTTTTTAACAAACATCTCCAGATTATAAACTGTAGACATGACAGCATCTTCAACACAATACCAGGGACTTAATATCCACAAATAGAAAAAATGGGAAGCTATCCTCATCTTCCATCCTGTACCAAATAAAACTTAAATGATCCCAAAACAACAGCATCATCAATAGACATGATACTCTGAAGCTAATAAAGGAAAAGGTAGGGAACACAATTCAGCATATAGTCACAGACAAGGGTATTCTGAGTCAGACTCTGGCAGCACAGGAGATAAAAATGAACAAATGAAATAAATCCACAATCAATCAACAGCATCTCATAAAACTAAAATGCCTCTGTACAACAAGTCAGGTAGAAAGTTAGCCCACAAAATGTTGGAGAAAAAAGTATTTGCCAGTTATACTTCTAAACATGTTTAGTGGGTAGAATATACAAAGCTATAAAAATCTAAACATCAAGTAAACAAAGAAACTAATTAAAAAATTAAAATGTGCTATGGAACTGTACACAATATGTAGCGTTTATTTTTTTTTTAGAAAAAAATACAAATGGCATATAAACACTTAAAAAGTTGCCGCCATGGAAATGCAGTTTAAACTACCTTAAGATTTGTCCTAGTTAGGGTTTCTATTGCTGTGATGAAACACCATTTCCAAACAAGTTGGAGTAGGAGGGGTTTATTTGGTTTACTCTTCCACAGCCTGTCCATCATTGAAGGAAGTCAGGACAAGAACTCAAACAGGGCAGGATCCTGGAGGCAGGAGCTGCTGCAGAGGCCATGGAGGGGTGCTGCCTACTGGCTTGCTTTCCATGGCTCACTCAGCCTACTTTGTTACAGAACCTGGTGCCACCAACCCAGGGATGGCACCACTCACCATGAGCTGGACCCTCCCCCCACTGATCACTAATTGAGAAAATGCCTTACAGATGGATATCATGGGAGCATTTGATCAATAGAGGTTCCTTCCTTTCTGATGACTCTAACTTGCATCAAGTTGACACAGGAAACCTGTCAGTACAAGTCCATTTCACCCCAGTCAGAATGACCACCATGATAAATATGACCCCCCCCCCAAAAAAAGTTGGCTCTGTTGTGTGGAAAGGAGCAGCCTTTTGTACTATGTCAGAGGTATAAACCAGTGTATCAGATACAGTTTGAATATGAAATGTCCCCACTAGTGCTTATATTTGAATATTAGTCAAATTGCTTTCTAACTGTCTTTGTCCATATTCTTAGCTAAGAGCTATTCCTTTATCAGAGAAGCTTATTTTCATAGCAAATAGTGAAGAACACAGGAACTCACAGATGCCCAATGTGCTGAGAAGAAGCAATGAATAATTGAGTGCTCAGTATTAAATAAAACACTTACACCACCCTGTGTAAACCACATGCAATTGTGGCCAACATGTAGAAGCCAAAAGACAGGGAGAAGGCCACAAATTCCCATGCTTTGGTCATATTCTATGTAATCATGAACTCAGGGACCTCACAATTACTTGTGTTGGAACTGAATAAGACAGGCCTTCTCAAGAGTCAGTCTTGAAACGTGAAGAGGCATATAGAACCTACCTCTTACTGATGAACCCTTGGCTGCTGAGGGACCCAAAGGAGAGGTAGTCACTGTCTTCAGTTATGTAATCTCCAGTGAATTAACCAAACCACAGTGGATAGTTCTAATCCCAAGGTTACACAGGTGGCTCTGGTCAAACCCAAAGAGACAAACAACACAAAAATATATAAATATAAAAAAGAAATTAATAATAAAAAGAGGAGATAGATGTTGGAGAGATTAAAAAGGGATATAATAAAAACAATCAAAATGTTTCATAAGGGATTTTAAGAATGAAGCAATTAAAAATGAAAAACAGGACTATACAGTTAAAAACATTCTTTGTTCCTGCAGAATACCCGAATTCAATTCTCAGCACACATATATAGTGCTTCAGAACCTTCAGGTAATCATTGTCTTCTGATTTCTAGGATCATTTCATGCACATGCAGACATATTTACATAATACAAAATAACCATATACAAAAACTATACAATAAATAAAATATAAAATATTTCCCCTTCAATTGAAGATATTCTTCATTAGTAATGATCACTATTATAACCAAAATTTAATTATAAACCAAATTAGTTGTCTTCCATAAAATATACTGAACTAATCTGTATCCTAGCAAAAATACCTTAAATTGTTTAAGTAAAATGACATTTGTTGAGTCTCTAATACCAGTTATTATTATTAATATTATTGTTATTGTGTTTTTATATTCAATAAACATAGGGGTGATTATAGTATCATCCTGGACCTATGAGAGATCAGAGAAAAGTCTGGATCCTTGTTTTTATAAATAAACTTCTATTGAAACACATTCTCGTATAACAAGTATTATTTGTTTCTGATATGCTCCAAAAAAACTAAATACTTAAAACACAAAATGTATAGCAGACAAAGAATAATTTATGTATTAGTTACATTACGTTACAGAAAACTTTGCCTACCTCTCATGAGATACTTAGAATGAAATACAAAATCAACTAATTTAAAAGTGATTGATTAATATTATATGAAAGTTGTTTGATATTGTCTGAATATGCAGAGTACCTAGAGTTCTCCCTTGAATGTGTATATGTGAGCCGAGTTATGTTGAAAGAACTTCAACAAATTCCTTATATCAAATGTGCAGACACTACTACTGAAGTCATACATTTATTACAAAGATCTCTGAATCTCTATGGGCAATCATATTGTCAGAAGAATGTTTGCTGTTGTCTAGTTAAGTCTTGGGTTATGGGTTAAAATCTAAAACCCAAACAGATTTCTAGATTTTATTAAACTAGGCTTAAGAAAGTGGGAATTCAATCTAAGACATTTTGAAGCATTCCTAAAACTTAGTGTTTTCCTGATCAAAGAACAAACAACTCAATTTAAAGGCAGTTATTATATTTGAATAGATGCTTTGCAGAGATGATGCACAAATGACCAGTAAGACCACAAAGAGATACACAATATCAAAAGCCATTAGGAAAATGCAAATCAAAGCCATGAGCTAGCCCTTTAGAGGTAGAAGGGCTGCAATCACAGAGACCAAAAACCATCCTCTGGGAAATATGTGGGGAAATCAGAACTTTCATATATTCCTGGGTGAATTTTAGTTATTCAGGCATGTTGGGAAACAGTTTTGTACTTCTTAAAAATGTTGGCTGGATTTAGCATTTTACTAAATGATTCTACTCTGGTGTATATACACAAAATACTTAAAAACATATGTGAAACTTTATGTACTCACAGTCTGTTTAAATGTTCATAGAAACATTATTAATATAAAAAAGAAATTGTAATACAAAGACCATGTTTATTAGATGATGAATACATAAACAAAATACCATATGACCATACACAAAAATATAATAGGGCTTGGCATATTGGCTCTTGCCTTATGCCAAGTCTTGGGAAGCTAAAAGGCAGAAAAATGGTTGTGTCTGAGGAGCAGCTTGGGAATCCAGTATGCTTGAGGCCAACCTGGGCTCCAGAGAAAAGCCTTATCTAAAATAATCAAAGTGAAAATGTTCTTTATTGTGAATAAAGACTAATGAAATCCTAATTAATGCTATATTAATTGAATATATATATATACATATATATATATATATATATATATATATCAGGTGTAAGAAATTAGTCATGGAGGAGTGTTCCTCTTTCTCCACATCCTTGCCAGCATCTGTTGTCACCTGAGTTTTTGATCTTAGCCATTCAATCAGAATAGGTGAGGTGGAATCTCAGGGTTCTTTTGATTTGCATTTCCCTGATAGATAAGGATATTGAACATTTCTTTAGGTGCTTCTTGGCAATTCATTATTCCTCAGTTGAGAATTCTCTGATTAGCTCTGTACCCCATTTTTAATAGGGTTATTTGATTCTCTCGAGTCTAACATCTTGAATTCTTTGTACATATTGGATATTAGCCCTCTATCAGGTGTAGGAGTGGTAAAGATCTTTTCCTAATCTGTTGATTGCCATTTTGTCTTATTGACAGTGTCCTTTGCCTTACAGAAGCTATGCAATTTTATGAGTTCCCATTTGTCAATTTTTTTATTTTAAAGCATAAGTTATTTTTTATGTTCTGTCCAGGAAATTTTCCCCTGTGTCCATGTGTTCAAGGCTCTTCCCTACTTTCTCCTCTGTTAGATCTAGTGTATCTGGTTTTATGTGGAGGTCCTTGATCCACTTGGACTTGAGCTTTGTACAAAGAGATATGAATGGGTTGCTTTGTACTCTTCTACATGCTGACTTCCAGTTGAACCAGCACCATTTGTTAAAAAATGCTGACTTTTTTTCCACTGGATGGTTTTATTGCAAGCTGGTACAACCACTCGAAATCAGTCTGGCATTTCCACAGAAAATTGGAAATAGTATTACCTTAGGACCCAATTTATACTGCTCCTAGGCATATACCCAAAAGGTTATCCAACATATAACAAGGACACATGCTCAACTACATTCATATCAGCTTAATTTATAATAGCTAGAAGCTGGAAAGAACCCAGATGTCCTTCAACAGAGGAATGGACACAGAAAAATGTGTATATTTACACAATGGCCTACTACTCAGCTATTAAAAACAATGAATTCATGACATTTTTAGACAAATAGATGGAACTAGAAAATATCATCCTGAGTGAGATAACCCAGTCACAAAAGAACTATGTACTCACTAATAAGTGGTTATTAGCCCAAAAGCTCAGAATATCCAAGATACAATTCGTGGACCACTTGAAGCTTAAAAAGAAAGAATACCAAAGTGTGGGTGCTTTGGTCCTTCTTAGAAAGGGGAACAAAATACTCACTACTCATGGCAGATATATGGAGACAAAATGTTGAGCAGAGACTGAAGGAAAGACCATCCAGAGACTGCCGCACCTGGGGATCCATCCCGTATATAGTCACCAAATCCAGACACTATTGTGGATGCCAAGAAGTGCTTGCTGAAAGGTTCCAGATATAGCTGTCTCCTGAGAGGCTCTGCCAGAGCCTGACAAATCCAGAGGTGGATGGCTTGCACAGGATCCCCAATGGAGGAGTTAGAGAAAGGACTAAAGGAGCCAAAGGGTTTTGCAACCCCATAGAAAGAACAACAATATCAACCAACCAGACTCCCCAGAGCTTCTAGGGACAAAGCCACCATCCAAGGAGTACACATAGAGGGAACCATAGCTCCATCCACATATGTAGCAGAGGATGGCCTTGCTGAGCATTAATAGGAAGAGGGGCCCTTGGTCCTGTGAAGGCTCAATGCACCTGTGTAGGAGAATTTGAGGGCGGGGAGGCAGGAGTGGATGGGGGATGGAGGAACACCCTCATAGAAGTAGGGGGAAGGGGTGGATGGGAGTTTCCTAGGGGGTGGTACCGAGAAAGGGGATCACATTTGAAATATAAATAAAGAAAATATCCAATAAAAATGAAATTAGTCATGGTATATAGATTATGTACCAAGTGTTCAACATGCAATAATCTACAGACAAGAAAACACTTAAGTAATTGACCATAATGAGTAGTAAAGGAAACAGAAGAGTGATTGTTAGGAATTGCTGAAATCCTATGATTTCCATTATGACAGCCTTTTGAAATTAAGTTGTGAGGAACATGACATGACTCTGAGAGAACAATAAAGTTATTGAATTGCATGCCTTGCTGTGAATGACAATACATGACACATGTAAGAAATCTGTCGTTGAAAATAAAAATTTTCACTGTTTTTTTTACAATTTGGGAGTGACCGGCTGGGTCTTTCTTTCTTTCTTTCTTTCTTTCTTTCTTTCTTTCTTTCTTCCTTTCTTTCTTTCTTTTTTTTTTGTTTTTGTTTTTTTTTGTTTTTGTTTTTCGAGACAGGGTTTCTCTGTGTAGCCCTGGCTGTCCTGGAACTCACTCTGTAGACCAGGTTGGACTCGAACTCAGAAATCTGTCTGCCTCTGCCTCTGCCTCCCAAGTGCTGGGATTAAAGGCATGCGCCACCACAGCCTGGATTATCTTTTCATTACAATTGTATTTTCATGAGATTAAGCTTAAAGATTATAGGTTTATTACTAACATGAAAATGTCAAAGCATTTAAAATAACGAAAAAGAAGCTAAAGAGATAGCTCATGATTAAGAGGAGGGGTGAATGGGGGAACCGGGGGGGAGGGAAAAGGACATATGGGACATCTGGGGGGCGGAGAATCCAGAAAAAGGGAAATGAAATGTAAATAAAGAATATATCCAATAATAATAAAAAAAGAGGATCTGCTTTTATATGGGATGGCCTGTTCTATATATGCATCCAAACTGTCCCATCCCAGAAACTGCCCCACTTGGGGATTCATCCCATATGCTTTTGATTCCTAGCACCCATATTGGATAGATCAAAATTGCCTGTAATTCTAGTCCAGAATCTTTTGGGTTACCCAGGTACCTGTATTCATAAGCATATACTAACACACACATACACATACACATACACACACATACACACACACACAAAATAAAAATAATACAGATATCATTCATGAAATGTAAAATTGTTTAAGCCTTTAAATATATATTTTTTTTTCTGAGACAGAGTCTCATGTAGCTCAGACTGACTTCAAACTTGCCATATAAATAAAAGTGACTAAGTCACTCCCTGTCCTTTACCTCCAAAGAAATGGTACTGAGATTTAAGGATGGAATCATTACTGCTACCACATGGCACAGCCAATAAAATAGCTATTCCTTTATTGTGGATAATTTCTAATGTCATTGTTAAAGTAGTTTTTAGAGTATTCTGGCTTGGAAATTATATTTCAAATAATTTAACCTGAAAATAATATAGTTGTAATAAATACTATATATGCATCCAAATAAAGAATATTTATAGCACAGTTCATAATTTGGAAATGTGTTTTTAACAAACAGTGTTCAATATTTATACTTTCTTAGAATGCAGCCATTAAAATGATGTGTGCATATCATGTGCAAACTGGTAGGCCTAGCTATTATTCTCACATTTACAGGAATAAGCACAATAAAGTTATACTGACAACAGTGCTTAAGGTCACAAGAGTGACTCTGCTTTGAGGAATTTGACATGCAGCCTGAATAGAGACATCATATTGTTATAACATACACACTGAATTTCAAAAACTTGGCACAAAAAAGAGAGAGAGAACATCAGTTCGTTGATTCTATTGTTTACCTTATATTAATATTTTGGGTACAGTGGGCTAGATAAACATGTTATTAGATTTATTTTTACTTTGTTTTAACTTGTGAATAATGTGATTATATGATGTGTGCAAAAGTGTGGAATGTGTACATGCCCGTGTACATGCTGGAACATGTCACAGGAGAATATCAGGCCTATTGTTCTGCCATTCTCCATTTTATTCCCTTGAAACAGAGTCTCTCATTACACATGCAGTTACATGTCATCACTCAAAACTGGCTTCAGCAACTGTCTTACAAAGCCCACTTAATCAGGGAACTCTAATACTTAATATTGCTTCTTAATTAACTCTCCATCCCTGAGGTCCATTCTGTGCCAGGATTGTCAATTCCCCTTGTCCTGGCTGAAGTCAGAGTGGCATCCAATCTATCCTATCTCAAGACCCATTATCACAGCTCCAATTCCTATGGCCTCAGACAAAGTCAGCCTTAACATCTTTAAGATATAAAAAACTATCAGAAACCATTGTGATTATATTTTGCACTTGTATAATCTGTAGCACTGTCTAAAAGTTGTGTAGTTATGCAGTTTTCAATGCAGTCAATTGGGGTAAGTAGGCACATTCCAAATACCCAAGATACAATTCTCAGTGTATATGAAGCTCGAGAAAAAGGAAGACCAAAGTTTGGATGCTTCATTGCTTCTTAGAAGGGGGAACAAAATACTCAGAGGAGGAAAGATGGAGACAAAATGTGAAGCAGAGACTGAAGAAAAGGCCATCAAGAAACTGCCCCACTTGGGGATTCATCCCATATACAGTCACTAAACAAAGATGCTATTGTGGATGCTTGCTGACTGAAACCTGACCTGGCTGACTCTGAGAGGCTCTTCCAGACACAGACACACACACACACACACACACACACACACACACACACACACACACACACACACAAAATGGCAGATGCTCTCAGCCAACCATTGGACTGAGTGCAGGGTTCTTGATGGAGGAGTTGGAGAAGGGATTGAAGGATCTGAGGGGATTTGCAGCTCCATGCTGGGAGTAACAGTGTGAACTGGCCTGACCCCCAGTAGCTCCCAGGGACTGGCCATCAACCAAAGAGTACACATGGGGGGACCCATGGCTCTGACTGCATATGTGGCAGAGGATGGTTTTGTTGGACATCAGTGGGAAAAGCAGCCCTTGGGCCTGAGGGGGTTCAATGACCCAATGTAGGAGAATGTCATGGCAGGAAGACAGGAGTGGATGGGTAGGTGGGGGAGCACCCTCATAGAGGCAGGGGAGGGGGAGGGGATGGGGGTTACAGAGGGGAAACCTGGAAAGGGAATAACATTTGAAAAGTAAATAAAAAAATCCAACAAAAGAATAAAAAAGAAAAAAGAAAAGAAAACAAAACAAAACAATAAAAAAGAAAAAAGAAAAGTGACAAACCAAAGTTTTCCAGTCTGTGATGGTGTTGGGATGTGGGGGGACCCCAATGTCTGACCTGGTCTCTTTTCCACCATGAAGAGGAAAGGAATACAGACAATTCGATCCAGTAAGAGAGTAGTAGCTTTTAGATAAGCCATCCAACACAGGTCTCTGGGAAAACATTCACTAAAACCATGCATGCTGTGTTCTCCTTTTGCACTGCATACAATTGTCTTCAATTGTAAAAGCAGGCTGGAGTAAGATGAGCTGGGTGTTTAAAACCTCGAACAACAGGTAATTTAAGTGTTTTGTCAATCTGACAGGAGGTGTAGAATACCCTTTCCAAAGTTCTTTTCAGGCTGGGATATTCTAAGATAAGCACTTTTGCAAAATGTGCCCTTTAACAAGAAAATTTGAGGACAGGTCTAACTTGATAATCTATATTTCCAATGTAGAGAAAGACCAGGATGCAGAGTGACAGCTTAATCTTAGCCAGTATATGTGGATTTGTCAGCATGGGCAGCCACCCAGGACAGAGATGGATACTTAAAGGTGATTTTTTAATTTACAGAAAATTAAAACCAGCTCAATGCAGAATTTGTTTACCCTCTTAACGAGATTAAACATAGAGTCAGTCATTTGTCCTTTGGAACTAGAAGATCATGGTTGAAGGCCTGGATGTATTCCCTGATGTTCTCTCTAAATAAACTTCCAGTAAAATGAAAGGGAAAAAAAGGCTTGTAATAACCAAGAGTTCAGGGAAAGATCTGATTTATGCGATTTTTTATTTTGACAATGTTAACATCTACCATTTAGTAATAAGAAGTATGAATTGTTTCCCAGAGTAAGTTTTCGGCGATTAAGTGACAGAAAATGTATGCCAGAAACATACCCCAATTTGCTCTTTTATTTCCTTCAAACTAACAAAAAACAGATTCAGGGACCAAAATGAATAGCAATCTCTTTATTCCACAACATTCTGAATCTGGTTTATGCTGTGTGGTGGAGATTCAGCAAGGACAAAGCAAGCGCGATGCTTTCCAATGTGACACTGAATAATATAAACACTTAAGACACAGCTTATCTTCCCTAGTAATATATTTACTCATTAAACATCAAGGAGAGGAATAGACACCTCCTTGATGCTAAATAAGCTGAATGGTATTAGCAGACATGAAGAGAAAACCAACTACTACAGACATAGAGGAGGCTGCAAGATACTACATGGAGCAGGCAAAAATTAAACTACTAGACCAAGTATCATTTCTCCAAATATAAGTGGTCCATATCTTGCCATTATTCAGTCACTGGCACACTATTCAACCATACCTGCAGACAAAATAGTTACACATAATTTCTTATAAACTGTGTATATAACTCTCAGAGAATGTGACTGTTCTTCAATGAAAACATTGCAACTCTTTCGCCACTTCTTACTATGCCAACTGTTGCCACCATGGTTCCAGTGATCTTCATCTTACATAACAGTTTTTTCTTCACTGTGTCCTGGCTAATTTTTATTCCATCTCCACAAGCTAAAGTGATCTGACTGGAAGGAACCCCAATTTAGAAACCACCTCCATATAATATAGCTGTAGGTAGTCAAACTTGTGGTGCATTTTCTTAATTAGTTATATATGTGAGAAGGCTCAGCCCATTGTGGGTTGGAATAGCCCTGGGCTGGTGGCCCTGGGTTCTGGAAGAGAACAGACCAGTAAGAAGTAAGCCAGTAAAGCAACACTCCTACATAGCTTCCCTCAATGGACTATGATTCAGTAAGAAGAATACAACATTTCCACACCAAGTTGTTTTTAGTCATGGTGTATCATCACAGAAATAGTAAGCCTAAGACAGTTTCCAAGCACTTCAACCTAACATTTGATTTCAATGAGGCATCCAGTGTTAAGTCAAACAATTAATGTTTTGTTTGACATCTTCCTTTATTCAGTCTTTTGTAGTACCATGCTTTGGGTTGCTAAGAAGAAAATAAACTAATTTCCCGCAGTTGTAAAGGCTTAGAAGTCTAACATCGATGCTCAGATGGATACCCTTACTTTGCTGTGTTTTCGTAATGTACAGGTGACAAGGGAATACATTGAGGACACTTTCATAAGGGCATTATATGCCATACATGAACTTTTCCATTGAATCTTTTCGACCATAGATTATTTTAGAGGAATGTGTGTATGTGTGTATCATCATTTAGTTTACTCCACATAGCAAAATATAGAGCACAATACTTAAATGATGTAGATAAAAATTTATATGGTGTGAGCAACAGTAGTGTCATAGACAAAGGTTTAGTCAATTTGCTTAGTATTCAAAGAAGACTGTACAAAACGAAATGCTTATTTAGCTGCTGATATAATGTGGTTTTGGTATTTTTCATGAACAGTTTATTTCTTCAGTCATCTTGCCTAAATGTTGTCCATATATTTAATAAAATGGATTGAATACCTTTGTACACAGATCATAAGGGATATACAGTCGTGGAGGCCATTGTGATGCAGGAAGGGAAAAAGCTATGCGAAGCAGAGAAGTGGCTGGCAGTCTTGAATATTCTTTAGGCATCTTTGCTTTTATAGTAGGAGTGATGCAAATGTGTAAAATGAATTAATTTTTAATATAAATGTAACTAGCAAATTAATACAGTTGCTGCAGTTCTTTATATTGGCTAGTTCCCAATAACGACACAGAAAGACCAAGACTTATTTCCATGCTTCCCCTCAATACCTAGGCAGTCATCTTAATACCCTAAAATAATCTGGCTACCTCCAAGCCATGATCCCAATGATACTTGCAATTAGGTCTTTCATAGTTCTACTTAACTGTAAGAGCTTTTTCCCCCTTGTTCCTGTCAGATCTGCTTCTTCCTTCTTCCCTCTCCTCCTTCCCCTAGCTGGCATATTACCTTCTGCCCAGCCACTGGGTGGCTATTAGTCAGTAGTTATTGACAAGGCAGAGAATAAAAAAGTAAGAATTGTTTATACAAATGAGACAGGAGGTTCTTTTTTATTAGATATTTTCTTTATTGACATTTCAAATATTATCCCCTTTCCTCTTTTCCCCTCTGAAAACCTCTTATCCCAACCCCTTCCCTCTGCTTTCTAACCCAGACATTTCCACTTCCCTATGCTGGCATTCCCCTATACTGGGGCAGTGAGCATCCACAGGACAAAGGGCTTCTCCTCTCACTGATGTCCAACAAGGCCATCCTCTGCTTCATATGCGGCTGGAGCCATGGGTCCCTCCATTGGTGCTTTAGTCCCTGGGAGCTCTAGAGGTACTGGTTGGTTCATATTGTTGTTCCTCCTATGGGGTTGTAAACCCCTTCCGTTCCTTGGGTTCTTTCTCTAGCTCCTCCATTGGGGGCCCTCTGCTTAGTCCAATGGTTGGCTGAGATCATCCATCTCTGTATTTGTCAGGCAATGGCAGAGCTTCCCAGGAGACAGCTGTATCAGGCTGCTAGATAGGAGATTCTTGACCTAAGCATTACAACTCCATGTCTGGATTGAAATAATATATGCTGGCAGAGCATTTGAGTAACACAAGGATAACTGTTACACAGTACTCAAAACCATTGTGCCTACAGGAATATTGAGGGAAACCACGTGCCTCTTCTGTTTTATTTCTCTCGCACTTATCATCTGTCTACTGCCTGGTGCTTACTTGGAAAGGTCTATAATGTATGTGAAGCCCACTTCACAGCAACATTAATTATATTTACATAGAGTTTTAATATTAAGAATATTTATTACCATACATTTTTCTGCTGCTCAGTCCATTTCTCTTGTCTTTACAGAAGGCCACCAAACCGCACGCTCTGTTACCTGCTTCTCAGTCCTATTAGCAGCAAGAAGATGGAGCTGGAGTCATTTTGCTTCACTCACATGTATGATGGGATAAAGACCACACTGGCAATACCTAAGAATGCATAAGGTCGTAAATAAATACCATAAAACCAAGAAAGTACATGTAAATGGGGAATGGGGTTGGCTAAGATCAACAAGCAGTAGAGATGCAGAAAAGTAGCTCTCAGTTTTCAGAGTCAAGAGCTATTGTTGTCAGATGGGGATGCAGATGAAGGTCCAGGGATGGAGAAGAAGCATCTTCTCCAGGAAAATCTGGCTTCTCCACAATCTCTCATCCAGATCTTCTGAGACTTGACTTATAGCTGGTTTACTCTCGCTTGAAGGAGGACCTAGTCTTCATAGAACAGGGTTTTTGTTCTTCACAGCAATTTTCTATTTGCTATTCCACAGAACAAACATTATGGAGTTAGGAGCCTACTTAGCAGTTCTTAATTTTTCTGGTCATTTCCTCTGACTGTAATTATAGGTGTGATTTAATGGAGTTAATGTTGCTTCTACTTAACTGGGTCAACTCTTTCTCTTCAGACTCTTGTTATCAGTAAAAGATATTTCAGTTCTTTAAGCCCGGTTTTCTCATTTTTTTCATTTATCATGAATTCAACAGAGGAAAATAGGGATACAATTTATTATACTGATTATTTCAATTTTTAACACAATGCTCTAATTTTTCAATAAAATATGGATGTTCAGTATTTTCTATGTGAACATAGAATATGTTCTAAAATAATGCCAAGGTATTTAGATTCTTTTTAAACTTTGAAAAATATAATTTAAAAATGTTTGGGAAAGATGCTTTGGAACAATGGGAAACATTTATCCAATTCATAGAATAGCTTTTTTTTTAAAAAAAAATGTATTATTGTACCTAGTAAAATATTTATTAAGAACTCTGATATTTTTATATTCTAGATAATAATAAAATATATATGTGATCCTGATTCTTTTCCCTAGAACCACAAATTTGCAATGGTATTTTAATCCTGTGGTTTCTACCCTTGTCCCTTCTGATATGCTGTTATTACACAGAATTGAAAACTTCCTCTTTTGTGTACTTAATTTTAATGAATATTAAGAAAATATACTTTTCATAGCACTGGTAATTAGTCTTGACTTCTCCAGTATTCAACCACACTTATCCAGCACCTTCTTATGAAAGCTAGAAATTAATTTCCTAATGTTCCTTTCCATTGGACATCATAATGCTTCCTCCAACAGCGAACCTCCAATATTTCTACTCACTAATGCTCTTTATAGTTTTGTCTCCACCAAATCTAACTTATATCAGTGAGTGCACCTCATTGGCTACCTATCCCACCCTCTCTTGAGATATTACAATGCATGGCGCTAGCCCTCTGTGAGAAGGAACGCCGTGTACCTCTTGTTTCCTGTTTCCTGCTTGTGTAAGGTCATTGATATTTATTCTATATTTTATCATATAGAAATCATTAGTGCAAGATAGTCTGAGGGTTTTTTTGTTTTGTTTTGTTTTGTTTTGTTTTGTTTTTTGTTCTCATTTCCCTTACTCATCACCCTCCCAGATCCTTCTCATTAAGACCGTCAGATAACACGTCACTGAGTCTAGCAATCTGAATTACTTCATTTTAATAGTTTCTTTCAAAAGCTTGGACTAGTCCACATGACGACTCACAGGCTCTCCTGGGACCACCCATTCTCTCTTCCGGTGAGCTTCTTTGACCTTTTTCCCCAGACATCTGTTTTATTTGGGGGAAAGATAATCAGTTTTAATGTCTACATATTTCTCCTTTCATCTTTATTTTTGGCACTTTTAGTTAATTCTGAACTACCGCCAGAAAGGAAACATTAGCGTCTCCCAGCAGCTGTCCAATCCTGGAGGAAGAAGGGAAGTGCTGTTCATCTTCCCTGCTGACCCAGTCTCCCACTTTCTGACTCTAGTGTTTCCATCCCTTTTGCTTTCCAGCCTTTTTGACACGTGGATATAGAGATTTTTCACTTTGAAAGGAAAATAATCGCTTCTGGGTTCCACTCTCGTTAATTCATTTTTCCCCAATGTGTTTGAGTTCTTAACCCCAATATATTGTTTCTTGTATTCTCCTAGTACCTAATGAACCATAATTTCAAATTAGACCTCACATTCCCAATCTGCAAAACCAAAATACTGATATGTGATAAGGTTTCTTAAGTAAACTGTCTTTATCTGCACGCAGGCAGAGAAAGGGACGTAGAAGCTGCTAAGTGAGATACTTTTATGTAACAAATGGATGTGGCAGAGTTTTGAAACTGTTAGGCATAGCCTACTTGAAGCCTTTTTTATGACATTAGTGACACCTGTTTACAAGAGCCTCACTAGAAGACTGACAACAGCTGACCTAAAGCCCTGATATTCTGTAAAACTTATCTTCATTTTAATGAAATAACTCAAAAATAATTTTTCAGGTGTTGGAAAGATAGCTTAGTGAACCAAGAGCTTAGTGAGCAAGTGACAGAGCGATAATCTGGGTCGTAAGTACCAACAAAAGTAAGCACGGTTCAGGAGCTGGAGCCTGGGGATCCCCCAGAGCAAGCTTCTTAGATAGAATTAGCTCTGTGGGCAAGTTCCAAGCTCAATTGAGTGACTCTGTCTCAATACCAAAGAGTGGAGAGTAATGGAGAAAGACTCATGAAGTCAACCTCAGTCCTCCACAAGGACACACAATGCAACTATACACAAACATGACACAGAGATACAAGTACAAAAAAAATTAATCTCATATATAATGTATATAATGTAGGAAAAAGAAGATATACTGTTATAAATGCCAGCAGCCAACACGCTGCTGTTGTTGTTGATACAATATTGATATAGATATATTTTCTTGTCTGGGAAAATCACTTGGATAGTTGTAGTTATACTAAGCCATTACAGTAAATGTATAACAAAACTCTTAACGATAGAGAAGACATAAATTCTAAAACTTGGTTGGAATATTATTCAGAACAAAAATTCATAGACTGGGGGGAAAATGTACAGAGATGAGAATAAACACATGTAGGCATCAGTGTTCCCCTTGATGCTCACCCATATTTCAGAGTCTGCAATAGTTGGATGAACAGAAAGAACTAAGAGCCTGCAGATTGGTACCAGATTCCTACATGTTGATCTACTCTCAAACACAAGCCCATCAATTTGGGGGACAAGCCATTCTAACACCAAATAGTAAGGTTGTAGCTAAACAGATATAGAATATTGTATGTAGAAATAAATACAAAGAAAATCAAATATTATTAGATTCCAAGTATTCAGAATCTTATGATTAGTGTAAAAATTGGTAGAGCTATATACCAAATGGTCTTCATCAGCGCGAGCCAATGAGAGCAACCCACAGCTATGACACCGATCTGATCTGTCACTCTCTTTGCATTTGAAGAAAAAACTAGGCATTATTTGAATTATATAACTCACAGACTTATTGAAAATTTTTATGTGGAGAAGGTCTACCAAGAAGTGAGAAAATGGGAAATTCAGTGATACTATGGTTATCTTGGCTCTGGAGTAGAAAAGTTTAAAACTAAAATATGTTTTATCAGTTAACTGTTGACCCAATGGTGCTGTGTAACACATGGAATTCCCATAAACATTCAGCAATACACACTCAGATTGATTATGAGGTGAAGAATTGGCTGATCAGTTGTGACTGCAGCAATCCCACAGTGGGTAGTTTTAGCTACTTAATCCTTTACATCTCTAGTCCTTTAATGATCACAGAGTTGCAGCATGCTGTTCGATTCCTGAGAGTAGAAGTTCCTGATAAAAATATTAAATGCATAAATATAGTTTAAGCTCTTTCTTGCTTGTTTTCTAACTATTAGCCAGAGAAGCTACATTGGTTTGGTTCCAAGTAAAAGGCTTGGAAAGGCTGCTTCAATAGAGGAAAGCCATAAAGAATCAATAAGGCCAATAACTGAATTTAAAATGGACATGAGCATGTTTTGTATCCTGAATTGAGGAAAACAGTTTATTAGATAGTTATAGATTTTATATATTGATTGTAAAATAGAACATATTGCACTTTAGCGTAGTGATATGAACCTGACAAGAGATAAGAAAGATTTTCTGTTATTGTGTTTATGTGCATGTACACACAATAGCTTACATCAAATGTAAGTTGCATTGCACAGTGGAGGTTGCAATTGACCATCAAAAGCCTGCACTTCTGGAGTTCATGCTAGACTATGTGTACAAGTTTAGGAGCTAGGTTTTCTGTCGTGGCATGGAGGTGTTACGCTGTGATTAGTTCTTGCTGAAGTTCTGGAGATAAAAGGATAAGACATTGCTCAACTCAGGGTTTCAAGTGAATATCACTTTCCCCTTCTCTTTCCTTGCTGGCAAGCAAATGAAGACTACAAAAAGAACAAGTGGGGTCATTCAAAAGATGCTATCTACCAGGGTTCTATTACATTAGTGAAGAGCTACCCTTCATTGTGTTTGTGTTATACCACTAACTTTGGGTAAGAATTTCATACACCAACTCAAAGGTTGAAGAACCTTTTCCCACTGTACAGAACTCACAAAGAGAATATTTACATCTACCATTTCAAAGTTTACAGGACATATATTACATAATTAAGTGTTTTTATCCTCTAATGTGTTTTAATGAGTAACAGGACTGAGCCAAAAGAGACTTATCTGATTGATCCAATCCCTGATACAATGGGCTATGAAAATGATGAATGAATAGAGAATAGTAGAAACAATCCTGTACTTTTTAATTTGGTAAGATGTACATGAGACAGTGAAACTGTGAACATAGGAACAGATGTTGCACAGGTAGGAAGTTTAGCTATGTGTGCACACATGGCAGGATGAGGGAGATTCTCCCTCGGTTTCAGCATCTGGACATGAGTCAAGAGTATGCCTCATATAATATTTTTTCCAAGAACCCAATGTAAGAAATAACACTCATTCATTTTCTTGGTAGCAACTCTATCCCCATAGAGGGAGGCTACAATTACCTTGTTTCCAACAAAATTAACTCCTATTCCAAGTTTTCTGTTATTACAAAATATTTTATGCTCCTTCAATCAAGAAAAAAAAAAGAATACACAGATGATTTATAAATTAATGTAATGTCCCTTTGCTAAAGGGAGATCCAGTGGATCACTTGCCTTGATTTCTCAGTACTCAGTGTTTCAGTATTCTCCTTTATAAATAAGCAGCCAACCTAATAAAATGGATGACGCCATTACCCAAACAATTTAATAGTGCCCATTCTCATTTCTGCTCTATCATGACTTTGGCTCAGAGAACTGTTTTGAAACTGCAACATAATGAGATTGACTTTTGGAAGAGACCACTATCCTCAGGAGAACTTTGAGTTTTAAAGCAAACAGTCCAATCTATTTGCTAGAATTCTGGAGAGGATTACTTGGTAAGTCAAGTCAAGCTCAACAAGTTGTAAAAKACATGGTATCCTCCACTTGGAGAATTATTCTTCTCATACAATTGGGACTGATGATGTGATCCCTTAATTTTTGCATCTCAGCCAAACTGAGAAGTGTTATCCTAAATTTACTGGTTCTATACATTGTTTGTATGCAATTTCTATGGACAGTTAGTATAAACATTATAACTCAAAACAAATTCAGAGCCATTAAGAATGGCTTGATGGGTAAAAGCAAATATCACAAAGTCTGCCAACATGAGTTTTATCTACAGAACCCATAGAAAGTTAGAGGAGAGAATTGGCTAAACAAAGTTGTCCCCTGAGTTCCACATGGACACCATGACAGTAGTGTTCCCCCAACATACATTACACACACGCACATGCACACACACACACACACACACACACTTAAAATTACTCTTACACTCTTATACAATCTTATACTCAGGTACTTGGCAGTCATGACAGAGTCTCATTGTGTTGGCAAAGCTGTAAATTTTTATGTAGTCTTTAGAGAAAAATCTACAATCTTGTACTTTGTGATTTATAGAAACATCCTCTGCCCATTCCTTAGTTCATGCCTCCACTCAACTCTAAGGCCAGCAATGGACTTGTCAGGTTTCCTCATACAGCATCACTCTGACCTGGACTCTTTTTTGCCAAAGCTAAGACTCTTATGATTATGCTGGATACTGTAGGGTATTCTTCCTAGTGTGAGGAATAAGAAACTTTATTCTATTCCATTTAATATGATATATTTACAGGCTTCAGATATTCAGACATGGGCATCTATGTGACACCCATTTCATTCTCATTGTCAAATAACACTATAAAAGTTGTTCCTCTCTGCCCTTCATGGAAATTTTAGGCAGGCCACATAGATTTATTCAGAAACTTAGTAATGTAAATAATTTATAAATTTATAAAGTTAGGAAGTTATTATGAGTGCATTTAATATTCCTAAGTGATTTTTCTTTTAACTTCTATCTCTCTAATTATTCCTGGAAGAATCACAAATACCTGACATAACAAGGAAGTGGATCGAAATCAAGTTTAGTTTGAGTCTGTGTTACATCTTCTATGCCACAACTTTAGATTCCTGGCTAGTCGGCCAGATTGATGTGGACCAGATAGAAAGGTCTACCATACCCATGAAAAGGTAGAATTAACATAGTGAAAATGACCATCTTACCAAAAGCAATTTATAGATTTAATGCAATCCCCCATCAAAATTCCAACACAATTTTTAATAGGCATTGAAAGAGCAACTCTTAACTACATATGGAAAAACAAAAAACTCAGGATAGCCAGAACAATCCCAAACAATAAAAGAATTTCAGGAGGAATCACCATCCCTGACCTCAAGCTGTACTGCAGAGCAGTGGTGATAAATACTGTGTAGTATTTGTGCAGAAACAGACACTTTTAGAAATGGATTAGAATTGAAAACCTGGAAATAAACCCATACACCTATGGACACATGATTTTTTACACAAGACAGAACAATAGAATGGAAAAAGACGGTATCTTCAACTAATGGTGCTGGGCTAACTGGATATCTACATGTAGGAGAATGAAAATAGATACATACTTAATATCCTGCACAAAACTCAAGTCCAACTGGATCAAGGACCTCAACATAAACCCGGATACACTAAAACCAATAGAAGAGAAAGTAGGAAATACCCTCGAACACATTGGTATATGAGAAATTTTCCTGAACAGAACATCAATGGTCCAGGCTCTAATATCAACAATAGATAAAGGGTACCTCATGATACTGCAAATCTTCTGTAAAGCAAAGAACACTGTCAATAAAACAAAACAGCAGCCTACAGATTTAAGAAAGGATATTCACCAACTCTATATCAGACAGAGGGCTAATATCCAAAATTTAAAAGAACTTAAGAAGTTAGACACCAACAACCCCAACAACCCAATTAAAACATCAGGTACAGATCTAAACAAATAATTCTCTACAGAGAAATCTTGAATGACCAAGAAGCACACAAAGTAATATTCAACATTCTTAATCATTGGAATGTTTAAAATCAAAAACTCAGATGATAGCACATGCTGTTGATGATGTGGAGCAAGGGGTACACGTTTCCATTGCAAATTTGTATAAACACCTTGGAAATCAATTTTGCTGTTTCTCAGAAAACTGGGAATAGTAGCTGTTTCTCAGAAAACTGGGAATAGTTCTACCTCAAGAACTATATCACTCCTGGTCATATACCTAAAAGATGCACCACCATCCCACAAAGATACTTGCTCAACTATGTTCATAGCAGCTTTATTTCTCATAGCCAGAAAACAGAAACAGCCTAGATGTCCCTCAACTGAAGAAAGGATAAAGAAAATGCGGTACATCTCCCCAATAGAATATGATTCAGGTGTTAAAAAACAAAACATCGTGAATATTGCTGACAAATGGATAGAACTTGAGAATAGTATCTTGAGTGAGGTTACCCAGTCCCAAAGGGATATGCATGATATATACTCTCTTTTAAGTGGATATTAGCCAAAAAATACAGGTACCATGCTATACTCCACGGACACAAAGAAGTAAAACAAGAAGGAAGGCCCAAGTGAGGAAGTTTGAATCTCACTTAGAAGGGGGGAAATAGTCATAATTGTCAGATGTAAGAAGGAAATGGGAGGGAGAGAGGCAGTGGAGGGGAATGGTGACCTCAGGATCAGGTGTAGGGAAGGACAGGGGTAATAGCTACATGGCTGTGAAAATGAATGGAAATTTGCAACTGACAGAGGTGAGGAGGTGGACAGCATCTCCAGGAAGACAAAGACCTGGGATAAGGGCAGCTCCCAAGAATCAATGGGAGTGAAATTAACTATAACTCACTACATTTGGAATATAGAACCTGAAAATGTTACCAGGCAGGAACCCCGGTGGATCCACTGATACACCAATCCACCCACAAAACTTTCAACCACAAATATATCCTGTCTACAAAAAGTACAGGATGGGGCAGGGTTTGAGGGAATGGCCAACCAATAACCAGCCCAACTTGAGCCCCACCCCGTGGGCAAGCACCAATCCCTAACACTATTAATGATACTCTGTTATGTTTTCAGAACGGAGCTATGCCCTCTGAGAGGCTCCACCCAACAGCTGACTCAGACAGATACAGACACCCACAGCCAAACAGTGGATGGAGCTTGGGGACTCTTATAGAAGAATAGGGGGGATGATTATGGACCCTGAAGGGGATAGGAACTCCAAAGGAAGACCAACAGAGTCAGGTAACCTGCACCCTTGGGACCCTCAAAGGCTGAACTATCAACCAAAAAACATACAAGGGGTGAACTCTGGCCCCCCTACTTATATGTAAAAGATATGCAGCTTGGCCTTCATGTGGGTCCCAAACAACTATAAATGTGTCTATCCCACAAGCTGTTGCCTGCATTTGGGATATGTTCTACTAGCTGTGCTGCTAGTAGGGGAGAGGAAGTAACTAGCCCCACAAAGACTTGAAGTGCCAGGGCTTCAGAGGAGGAGAATGGGGAAGGTCAGCAGGGGAAGGTTGTGTGAGTGGGCAACCAGGAGGGGACCAGTTAGTAAAGTAAATATGTAAAAACAAAATAATTAAATTAAAAAAAGAAAAGATAACTGTGAAAGTTTGCATTCTTTTGCCCATTTAGGAGTACTTCCACATAACTGCATTTGTGCATCTCCTACTTGCATGCAGCAGTTATTAATTCAAATACATTAAAGATAAGTATCATAATGACACTCAAAACATTTTGAACTAGAGTTTGTCATTTTCAGATACTGACCAGGAATTTAAAGTGCTCTAGCAAGGCTGTTTTCTCCAAAGCATTGTTGGGAAAATTCACTAGAATCACATTCACCAAGGYACTATGTCAGGATCCTTCCTGTAATTGTCACAGAGGGGGAGGCGTGGAGGAGAACTGGGGAAGCAAAGGTGTCTATAAAAGGGGTGGAAATTTTAAACAAGGGAAAGAATATTTGAAATTGGGGAGACTAGGTTACTTTCAGCATTAACAAATATTTCATGGATCTTTGAAAGAGATGATTGATTCTTCCTAACTGGGTGCCTGTTTCTCTGAGGCTGTTCTCTCTGCCATTCCAATTTCCTGCTCTTTTCTGAAAGCTCCCTACTCTCCTACTCTCCAACTGAGTTCATGGTGCTGATGCTCAGTCTAATAGTAAGTGTGGGGAAATCCAAGAGTTGAAAGCTCTGGGTTTTTATTTCTCTTCCCTGCTAAAAAATGTTTCTAGGCAATGTGCCACAACGGTGACATCAAATATGGAAGACATAGACACCTCTCAAGTGCATATTTTAGTCTCTTGATTTGACTATTTAATCACTTCAGAAATCTAAATCTGTAAACAACTTTGACATTTTCCTTTGATCCGCAACTCCATTTATTCAATGGGTTGGTTTTACACAAACAAGTCCTATAACTGTCTCTTTTCTATGAGTACTGCATTTTCTGTCAATGCTAACCCTTCTGAATTAAAGTTGTTTTTTGGTTGGGGGAGTGTTTCAAGACACGGTTTCTCTGTGTAGCTCTGGCTGTTCTGAACTCACTCTGTAGACCAGGCTGGCCTCAAACTCAGAAATCCACCTGCCTCAGCATCCCAAGTGCTGGGATCAAAGGCGTGCGCCACCACTGCCCAGCTACACAATGCTTTCTTTATACACTCCTCATCATCACTTAAAAACATAGATGTGATCACATGACCAGTTGGTTTAAGTATTTTCTGGCTTTTCACCTTCTCTGTAATAAAATCAAAGTACTGGACAGAGATTTAAAGCCTCTTCACAAAACACCCCAAACCACCTTCATGCTGCTCTTTATTAAGATTCCAGCATTGTGCAGCTGGCGCCTCAGCTTTCTTCCCTACTAATCTGAACAGAAATTCCTGAATCATCATGTCCTGCGCTGTAGTAAAATAAACATTGCTGTTTAAACCTGTGCATTCAGTGTTCTCATCACATGAAATAACCTAGTGACACATTGACAGTGAATAGTCCGGACAAGAAAAACCCTGTATTTTTTAGCACTTAGATATCTACCTGTTTTGTAATTTACTTACTATTTTGTAAGACTTCTCATTCATTCATTCATTCATTCATTCATTCATCCATTCATTCAATCCTCGCTTACCCCTCAGAAGTAAGTAGCCTGATATCCAATTTATAAATGAAAAATCTGTCACACAGATGGCTTAGAAACAAAGTCACAGGGCATGCAAACTTCTGTTGATGTAGATATAAACAAGTCTTCTAATTGTATACATCTGATTATTTTAGCAGCATTCTGAGGTAAGTATAATTACACAGATTTCATGGGCACTAGGGACTCACAGAAGTCTTTCTAAATTATCTAATTCCATAGTAAAAAGCATCATCTAAGGAGTAAAGCAGGAGATTTATTCTTAACCAAGATTTGGAGATTTCCCACTTAACAGGGGCTTGTTTTTCCCTGATGTATTAGTTCATGCTTGAGTAATGATAATCAGCAGGCTTTGGCTCAACACTATTATCCAGTGCACACCATTCTGAAAGAACCTTTGGCTAAGATAAAAGAGCACAAGATATCCAGGCAGAGGGGAGGGAGAAAGGTAAGGAGGGAAGGAGGAAGAGGTGAGGAAGGAGGGAGGGAGACAGAAACAAGACAGAGACAGAAAGACAGAGAGGGAGAGAGAAATCTTCAATGTTTTTAAATACACCTCAAAAATCCATACTCATTTCAGATATTTAAGTTTTCCTATTTTCTACGGTTTTTTTTCCTGAGAAAATCTGCATTATTAGTTATGAGCCAGGCTGTTTGGGTCACCATGCTAAATGGGAGATTTCTCTGCCTCAGTCCTTTGTGCAGCTCAACTCTGCGTTCTTTGGATACATTGGCTAGACATGAACAACCACACACTGAGGTTTCCCAAGATGGTGATTCCTTCTGCTACTATAGATGCCATTTTACAGCTCTCAAAGAACAGAAAAAAAACTAAAATCAATGTTTAAATGTCCCTTCCAATGGTCAGATATCCCTCTGTGTAATATTCACGCTCCAAATTCTCACCAACAATGTTCTGCCTTTTGGTTATTGCCCAAAATTGTATTAATACCACTAGTTAAGAAAAAGAAATATCAATAATGAAAGGAGTCTAGAAGGTTTTCGATCACTTAAACACTGGAGGGAGGTGCATCTCTTCCACATTATAAAGTAATTGTTCGGGGTAAGTGGATTGTGTGAAATTCAGTAACACCCATAGAAAGTATGTATGAATAAATGATTTCCAACCAAATTTAATTTAACTTTGTGAAAATCTAAAATATTCCCTGAAGACTCATGTACAAAAGGCTTGGTTGCCAGTGTTAGAATTCCAATCAAAATATTCTCTCAAGGCTCATGTGTGAAAGCCTCGCATGCCAGCCCATGGGGCTTTGGGGAGTTATGGGATCATGAGGACTCTGACTTCATTAACAACCCAATCTTCTCATGGATTCATACTATGACAACATAACTGGGAGATGAGAGGCAGAAAATGAGCCCCAGTTGAAGGAAGTGTGTCATTGGAGGGCTAACCTGAAGGTTATGTCTAGTCTCAGATTCTTCCTTGTCTTTCGCTGCTCATTCTATTTTCTAGCTCTTCTGGAATAGAGCAGCAGGGAATCCCAACGAGCAGATATCTCTGTAAGAGGTAAAGGGACTGAATCAGGGAGAGAATACAGAACAGGGACATTGGGGGAATGAGAGGTGATTAAGCAAAATGAAGACAGAATGAGAAAGCACCAATTGTAATTTAGTGATTCTTCACTGCAAGCAGAGCCCCTAGTTTCTATGATTTTGCACAAAACATGGTGAGCTTCCAGACGTTTGGTTTTGTTTTGTTTTACCCAGCAAAGATCAGACAAGCTAATAAAGCACCTTAAGTCATGGTGGTTGGATCTAGGAATGGCTGCCTTGATGAGGAAAATCAGTCAGCAATCCGAATGCTGACGACTGACAGAACTTTCATCGTGTGTTCTCAGTTTAGAATCCAAGACATATCTGTGTCTGCTTCTAACCTAAACACATAGGAAAACGACCTGTTTCTCCCTCCTGCAGCACTAACATCTGATGCCCAGCTGTGAGGATGCCAGGAGCCTGACTTCAGTGACTGCTCTCAGAGAACAATCCCCAGGGAAAGGCGCAGATCCCTCACAGACTGCAGAGAAGAGGGGCAGCAGAGAATGCAGAGAAGGCTGCAAAGAAACTCAAGAGGGAAAAATCTTAACTGTGTGTGCATATGATTTGAAGGTTGTAGGCAGGATGAAAATGTTACTAATGGACCATTCACATTTCTGAGCAGAAAGTAGCAGGGCTGTATATTTTCTTTTCCAGACATGCCGCTGCTGCCATCCGATTGCCTGATGTGTAACGTCGGCATGTTTCCCTCAGGTCTTTCATAGCAGTGCTCAGTTTAACTCCCCCATTTGCTCATCCATCCATCCATCCATCGATCCATCCATCAATCCATCCATCGACCAATCCCTCCATCCACTCATTTCTTTTGATAATAAATGCTCTAAATCAGGGAATGTGCTAGAAACTCGAAGAAAGAACAAGAAATATTTTACTAGAACACCTCTTCTCTCCTCATGGTGGAAAAAGACTTGGGCATGGTTGGAACACTTTTTGAAAGCATGGTCAGAGGTTCAGTATATTAAAAGTCTCTCGGGAGAAAAAGTATAAACGGGGAGAGAAACAGATTTGTGTTTTGAACAAGTGGTGGAATAGGAAGTGAGGAAGGCAAGAATGTTGGTAGACTAGGAAAATAGGTACTTTACATGGGCAGGGCATTTGCTTCTATAAACACAGAAATGTTGCTCTTTATGTCCTCATAATGCAGGTGAGACTCACACAAATGTAAATGTGTTTTGTTCTCTTAAAAATTTAGACTTTTTTACTTTATGCACATTATGCATATTTATGAATATTATGACTATTTTGCCTACATGTATATATGTACAGTATATATACATGTGATGCCTGTGGAGAGCAGAAGAAGACATTAGATGTCCTGAAACTGGAGTTATGCGTTCAGTTATGAGAACTGAACCCAGGTCCTCTGAAAGAACAGAAAGTGCTCTAAACTACCAAGCCATCTCTCCAGCCCCCTCCTCTTTCTTTTCAAAAATTTGTATTGGCTTGTCAATCTTCATTCATTTTCTGAACTAACTGCAACACACACACACACACACACACACACACACAGGAGAAAGATACATAAATACATAAAGGCAAAAATCAATATACTTTTCCCCATAAATTATAACCTAATTTGTGATCAATACCAAAATACAATGAACTCATATTTAATTTTGATTCTGTCGTCTATTACTATAACTACTCCACCCAGCTTTATGCCACTTGAATATTTCATAATTATCCCTTGTTTATTTGTTGTATTATTAAAACTACTCCAATTAAGCTGCCACGTGGTGAGCAGAGAGATCTTTATAAAATAATTTGAGCAAGCCTTTTCCCTGCCCATATGCCATTTGAATATGACAAATGCCTTGTAGGAGAATTCAAGGGCTTTCACATCCTGTCACTTATTTAATTCCTCCCCAATCCTGACCATCACTCTGGGATGCTGCCAAACATGTCAAACTATTTGGACACCCTCAGAAATCCACATGCATCCAAGCATTTGCCTTCTTCCCTCTGCCCTTCCTTCTACAACACACTTTCCTCCCAAATCTTGCTTGAGAAAGTACTACACATGGATTGTGTCTCAGTCACATTTCAGACTCTTTAGGAAGCTTTCTCTGGGTAAACTCAAGCCTCCAACCACCACCCATACTGGGTTTCCCTGGCAACCTATGTATACCACAATGTTAATTCTTTGTTAAGATTTATTTTTGTTTTAAATTGTGTGTGTCTATGTGGGAAAGTGCCCATATGAGTAATGCCTACAGAAGCCAAAGAGTGTAGTGAGATGCCCTGGAGCTGGAGTTACAGGTGGTTGTGAGCCATTCAAAGTAGGTGTTGGGAACTGAGTTACTCCCTGAGTGCAGTAAGTGCTGTTAACTCTGCACCATCTCTCCAGCTTGGATCTGTGACTTCTACCAGCAGTTAAAACTCAGACTTGACAGACTCTAGGTTTATATAAATGAGACAGTCTGAGATAGGGACATCAGAAAGTTTACTTTTCTGTTAACTTCCTGGTGTGTCCTGATGCAGAAGTCACAGACCACACATTGAGTAGAGAGAATCTAATTCCTTCTATATATTTTCCTTCTCAAACACAAACTGCTTACAATTAGGTAAGGTAACCTATTCACCCCTGACTTTCAAAAGACAACAATGTGCATGAAAATATATAACATTTGGAGGAATCTGCCCAGTGTTACTGCAAACTAGCCTTTACTCTTTTTATCTTGTGAATTTCAAACAGTATATTTTTAGAATTACTAAAAGCTAGTTCCCATGTTGATATCTATACAATCTCAATATTCCATTCATTATAAAAGCTTGAAATCTTCAGTCTTTGTACAGAAATATATAAGAAAGACACAGAGGAGTTCTAGGCAGAATATTTTCTATGGCATTAACTGAGGTACATGCACAAATGCGAGAAAATCAGATGGCTACAAATAACATTTCTGTTGTGATATTTGCATAATTCCTTGGTAAGCCATTTCCAAATAAATATTTCTTTTGGTGCCAACTCATGTATACAGAGTGAGACACAGGGATGTACATTAAGAAAAGACACAGACTTCGGTGCTTTTTAACTGAAGCCATTGAAGAACTGCATCATCTTGGGAATGACGGCTCTTCAAGTTCCAATTTCTAACTATAAAATGTTCAAAATGATCAAAAGTTTCTCATTTCCAGAGCCTACACATATTAAATGCACATTAATGTAGGAGTTATTATTTTCATGTATTTGTTTTGGTTTATCTTTACAAAATATTTGCCACTACTCAGTGCTGTTTATTATGGCCAGCACAAGAATGTCAGTGATACCAAAGATCAAAGAGACTATATCCTAGGAAAATCAGACAATATGCAGAGAGACAAGCAAATGCATAATCATAAATGAGACATGTGGTATGTATGAGTTAAACAAAGATAGGATATCATGAACCAGGAAAGAGTTGAGAGAGTGTCAAAGTCATAAAATAAAAAAAGAATTATCTGTGAATGAACAAAGAAGTTAAGAACTGATGTATAATAAGCCAGTCAGTGATAGACAGAAAGTAAGGGCTTTCCAGGCAACAAGAGCATGCTCTGCAAAGCACTGAGGTAGGAATATACAATCATGACTCTCTTCCTTGACATGAAATTGGAATTAAGGGAAATTAAGTTACTGAATTGATTTTTGATCTCCATCAGACAGATTACATTCTCTCTCTCTCTCTCTCTCTCTCTCTCTCTCTCTCTCTCTCTCTGTCTCTCTGTGTGTGTGTGTGTGTGTGTGTGTGTGTGTGTCTGTGTCTGTGTCAGTGTCTGTGTCTGTGTCTGTGTCTCTCTGTGTGTGTGATGTAGTTATTTTACAAAGGAGAACTTTCTAGATAGAATACTGTGTAGTTCAACAATGCCATCTGCTTGCTGGAGATGCTTAAGAACCACAAATATCCTCAATGCACGAAGCTCTCTAAACAGTTCCAATCTAGTACTGAAGATGGGGACATTTCATGGAGTATTCCTGGACTTCATTGACATTGGAAGGCTAAAGAAGCAGGATTCTGATGTCAGAGAAAGACAGTGGCAGCACCATCAGCAGGAGAAGAAGGGATACACTCACCAGTTAAAAACAATACAGACCCCCCCCCTCCAAAATAAAACAAAATTTCCTTTCCTTCACTTATTCTGACATAGGAATAGACTACTGGATGCTGTTTCTCACTGTAAAAGTGTCTTCTCTCCTTTGTTGATTCTTTATAGAAATGTCTTCAGCAACCCATCTACATATGTCTCTCAGTTGCTTCAAGATCCCCACCAACTGACAATCAAGATTGACCATCACATTGCTTACATTAAGATGGCTTTGACCTTATTGCTGCTACACACAGAAATGGAAATGAAAGAAATGGCCAGCAATCCTCTCATGATAATGGCTAAGCAGCTGTGCAGTTGCAAAGGGCTGTCAATCTTATGCCATCCTCTGCCATCTATACTTTGGAATGATAGAGGATGGTGTGGAATTCAGGGAAATGGATGGATCTAGAAAACAGCAACCTGAGTGAGGTAACCCAGATCCAAAAAGACATGCATAGGATGTACTCACAGATAAGCCACAAAGTACAGGATACCCATGAAAGATTCCCCAAACCAGAAGAAGTTAAACAAGAAGGAAGTCCAAGTAAGTTTGCTTAAATCTCATTTCGCCTATTATAAATAAGGCTGCTATGAACATTGTGGAGCATRTATCCTTATTGCATGCTGGGGAGTCTTCTAGATATATGTCCAGGAGTGGTATGGCTGGGTCCTCCAGAAGTATTGTGTCCAGTTTTCTGAGGAACCGCCAGACTGATTTCCAGAGTGGCTGTACCAGCTAGCAGTCCCACCAGCAGTGTAGGAGTGTTCCTCTTTCTCCACATCCTCGCCAACATCTGCTGTCTCCTGAGTTTTTAATCTTAGCCATTCTGATTGGTGTGAGGTG
>BDUI01000037.1:915121-936117 GCA_002335545.1 Apodemus speciosus | reverse complement strand
TACAAAAACAGGGATGTGGGAAGGGGTGAATAGGGGGATGGGGGGAGGAAAGGTAAAAAGACATATGGGACATTGGGGGGCGGGGAAACCAGGAAAAAGGGAAATGAAATGTAAATAAAGAATATATCCAATAAAAAAAAAGAAAAAAAGACATGCACACAGATTCACACACTAAAAAACATGAGACACACACACAAAAAAATGTTGCTAAAGTTGAGTAACTAAAGGGTTCCAGATAGTTGTTAACCAAACTTGCAAAGCTTAGTTTTTCAGCTTGCTCGCTTCCTCCTAAGTCAGAAAACACAATATGTGTTCCACCTGCTAGAGCTCAGCCATCCCAGAACTCCCCTCTGAGCACCATCCAGCTTGATAACGCCTTGCTCCCAAATGCTACACCTGCTGCCTCAGTCCATCCTTTATTTTGACATTTAGGATTCTTTTCCCCACTTGTATGATGCACTCCACTTTTGCTTTGCACAGGATAAAGGCCTCTGTTTCCAATAGACTTCCTTTTGTCAATCATCCATTTCAAAATTTCGCCTCAGCTTTCACTGTGTTTGCTTTCATCTTTGTACTCATATGTCTCAAAGGCTGTTTTATATTAGTTATTCTTAAGGTACGATCCAGTCCACTTCCTTTGTCAATGTATTTTTGGTATATCCAGCAGTTGGATCCACCCTTTTTAAAGAAGGCCTTTATCCCTGTACAAATATATATGAATAAATACACTTGGAGAGGTTTCTAAGGAAGTTGTTGAACTCTGAGACAATAAAGAAAATTTAAGATACTGTTTGACTTGGTTTAAAAGCAAAGAAAAATTTAATGGGCTTGCATTAGATCAAATTATASTTATTTGTTCTTCTTCCTACTAGATACATTTTATAAATCCATATTTATAGAAAAACTTCCATATGCTGTACACCATACTTCAACACAGTTGTTTTATGTAGAACAATAAACAATAGTCTCCCATGAGCACTTGGAACCCAATGTCAGAGAAAATAAGCAAATGGGTAATGAAATGTCTGAATTAAGTGAGTAAATGAAGTGTTTATGTACTTATCAGGTGGTTAGACTATAAAGCTTGAAACATCAAGAAACAAGCTCACTGAAGTTAACACAATAAAGAAGTCTTATCATGCCACTGGGAATTCTCCATGAGCTGTCCACAGACAAATATGGGTTTCCTTTTTCTGTAGTAAAAAGAAAGAAATACATTGATTAGTACTCTGGTCCTGAAACTTTAACACATCACTTCTCAACCTGTGGGTCATGAGACATTTGGGGGGCGGGGGTTGTCACAAATCAGGTATCCTGTAGATCTGGTATTAAATTATAATTTGTTCCAGTAGCAAAATTACAGTCATGAAGCAGCAATGAAATAATTTTATGGTTGGGAGTCACCACAACATGAGACACAGTAGGTGCTGGCTAGTTTTGTGTGTCAGCTTAACACAAGCTACAGTCATCAGAGAGAAAGGACTCTCAACGGAGGAAATGCCTTTGTGAGATCCAGCTGCAAGGCTCAGTTGTGATCAATAGGGAAGGGCCCAGCCCACTGTGGGTGGAACCATCTCTGGGTTGGTGGTCCTGGGTTCTATAAGAAAGCAGGTTGAGTATGCCATAAGCAAAAAAGCAAGCCAGTAAGCATTACTCTTCCACAGCCTCTGCATCAGCTCCTGCCTCCAGGAGCCCTGTTTGAGTTCTTGTTCTGACTTTGTCCAATGATGGACTATGACCTGAAAGTGTAAGTCAAACAAACCCTTTGCTCTCCAACTTGCTTTTTGGTCATGGAGTTTCTTTGCAGCAATAGAAACACCAAGACACTGAATTAAAGGTTTGCAGAATTAGAAAGGTTGAGAACCACCGCTCTAACAACTGACATATCAAATGCCATTGGTCACAAAAGTTATGTGATCATTTTGAAACAAAGAAAGGTTCTCTTTTCCCATTCCAGAAGAAGTAAAGAACACCTAGGAAAATTTTAATAAATGCCTATTCTTAACTATTACAGAAAACAAATGTCAAACAAACATAAGAAAATCATGTTTTCCACATAAGTCCAAAAGTGCCACTGAATGCTTTATGCCTGCCAAACCATTTGTAGTACATGTCTTCTTCATAAGAAAATAGCAGGATAAGAATCAATGACACCATATTCTGCTCTACTTTCCATAATCTCTATAATTTTTAATTTTTTGTACTATTTTTTTCATTATTCATTTATTCACTTTGCATCCTGAATGCAGCTAACCCCTCCTCCCAGTCCCACACACGCACAGACAGCCCCTCCCCCATATTCCTTCCCCTTCTCCTCTAAGAAGGGGAAGCTCCCCTGGGTAACACCCTACCCTGGCACATCAAGTCACTGCAGGACTAGGCACATCTTCCCCCTTCTGGGGCCAGAAAAGGTGGCTCACTTAAGGGAACAGGATCTACAGGCAGGCAACAGATTCAGGAACAGTCCTTCCTCCAGTTGTTGAGGGACCTGCATGAAGACCAAGCTGCACATCTGCTACACATGTGTAGAGAGCCTAAATTAAGCCCATTCGTGTTCTTTACTTGATGGTTTAGTCTCTGTGAGCCCCCATGGACTCAGGTTATTTGACCCTTGTTAGTTTTTCTTGTGAAGTCCCCTGATCCCTCACCCAAATCTTCCACAAGGCTCCCTGAGCTCTGACTGATGTTAGCCTGGGGTTTCTGCATCTGTTTTCACTGGCTGCTAGGTGTAGCTTCTCAGAGGATAGATGCTAGGCTCCTGTCTGCAGACATGACAGAGTATCATTAATAGTGTCAGGAACTGATTCTTGCCCATGAGATAGTTCTAAAGTTGGACCAGTCACTGGTTGTCCATTCCCTCTCTGTGTTACATCCTCAGTTTGTGAATAAGACATGTTACACTCACTTTCTAGACTATCACAACTTAATATCATACACCATCAGTTTAACAACTAAAGTTTATAATCTTTTTTTTTCTACGAAGCCACAATTACCCTGATACCAAAACCACACAAAGATCCAACTAAGAAAGAGAAC
Source organism: Apodemus speciosus (assembly GCA_002335545.1). Taxonomy (NCBI): domain Eukaryota; kingdom Metazoa; phylum Chordata; class Mammalia; order Rodentia; family Muridae; genus Apodemus; species Apodemus speciosus. The sequence continues at coordinate 933,081 of BDUI01000037.1, read as the reverse complement.
TTCAGACCAATATCCCTTATGAACATTGATGCAAAAATACTCAATAAAATTCTGGCCAACCGAATCCAAAAACACATCAAAACGATCATTCACCATGATCAAGTTGGCTTCATCCCAGGGATGCAGGGATGGTTCAATATACGGAAATCCATCAACGTAATCCACTACAAAGTTTATAATCTTACAGGCCCATAATCACGTGACCTTACACCTCACCGTGAGCTCTCTCTCTCTCTCTCTCTCTCTCTCTCTCTCTCACACACACACACACACACACACACACACACACACACACTCTCTCTCTCTCTCTCTCACACACACACACACACACACACACACACACACACCTACCTTCCCTCCTCTCCCCCTGATGTGTAGGTGACTGCACTTGTCTTAGGGATGCACTGGTTGCATGTGATAGTTGATTAAAGCAGCTGACCAAGGCTCCATAGGTCTTCCTTTCCTTTTCAAGGGCAGGGTGGTCACTATAGCCAGAACTTTTATGGATGGCACACTTTTTCTGAAGCTCTGGGAGACTTAAATGCTTTGTGGTGTACGTACATGGCATGGAAAGAACCATTAGTTCCAGGATGCTTGAAGCCTGGGATCTAATTTTCTGTCACCAAAACAAGATATCAACCCATCTCTAAATTTGTGCTTTCATATTGTTTACTGAAACATCACAGAGTCACAGCCTCACTTACAACTGCACAGAAGATAAAATGTAGGGCACATGCAGCCCCTGCATCCTCATCCACATTAGTGAGCACGAGCAAATGCTAATCTGTTCAAGAAATTATTTTTCATGGTTTGTTTCCTCCACTCTTTGAAGGCTAAAGTACCATTCATGAATGAGAAGATAGCTAATAGTGAAGACGCAACTTTTTAAAAAATTCACTTTTTAATTATTTTACTTTATAATAAAAAGAGGAAGTCCTTAACTTGCTAACATATATTTAGTGTTTGAACTCTCTTTAAAATGAATTGGAAAAGTAAGGGGATATTGGGGGTGGGGTTACAAATAGCTTCACGTACTTTGCACAATGGAGTAGTGCCTCATTGTTCCAATAATGGTTTGTTCCAAAAAGTGGATAATTCAAAGCAACTGCTACCTCCCTAGTGTCTTGTTATTTTGTAATGAAAATAGCTGATGGTTCAAACGTAGTTCACTGACCCTCTTGTAGTTTTAATTTCGTTTCCTGCCTTCAATTTCTGTGACTCAGTTGATTCAAGATAAAATGCAGATAGAGCTAAGAATCATGATACTCAGCCATCAGCAACTGATGGGCAAGGAGAGCTTAAATGAACTTTAATGACCCATTTAAGTAAGCAGCCATTGTTTCTTCCACAGGTTTTAATAATAGTTCTCTTAGATGTTTACTATTTCCCAGTGAGACTGGACATAGCTTTTCCATATTTAACCTGCAGCTGTTCTTCATATGGTGGTGTCCCAGAAAGGATCAGCAGTCTGCTGGCCCTGTGAGAAAGTGGGCAGGGTATGAGAAAACTCTGTCTTCCATCATTTCCTGCCTCTTCTCTTCTCAGAACATTCGAAACAGAATAGTAAGTGGTTTCATCCGTAAGAAAATGCTTTCTTCCATTCTTTCCCTTCTCCTCTGTTCCAAGTGAAGCATTGGTTCTATGGGTTCTTATGTCTGAGCCTGAAAGGGAGGACAGATTTACTGTGACAGTATGCCATATGCAATGGCAGAAGACACGCTCTTCTTAATGGCTAGCCATTAATTCACTTAATGACTATCTGTCCAACATCCAACATGAGTTTGGGAACTAATACCAAGGAAACAAGAAAAATCTAGCTTTCTCTTCCTGCTGAGTTTGTGGTTTCATTGAGATAATGGACCCAATCTAATATTTTTATTTTAAAAAAACAACAATATTAATTACTTCAAACAAATGCAGGTGTCTTAGGCAAGAAGTCCACCTATCCAAAGTCATGGCTCTTAATCGAGAACTTGACCTCAGGATTCTTAGAATAGGTCTTTATCTATGATCATTTTGTAGGGCCTTTCCATTAGCAAGTCACATTGTTAAAGAAATAGAGTTTTCTAGCCAAGGGAAGACTAAATCTTGTTTATCTCTGTGTCTTCTGTGTATCTCAGTTTCTAACTCTGGGAACAAAAGATCAGACCATAGCACCTAAATTTTTAATCATTATTGATTTTTAAACAGCATATCCAGAGAAAAAATACTAATATTAAAATATTAGACACTTGGATATTGCTTAGTGATTAAGCAAGAGGCCTTGCATTTCTTCTGCAGCATCCATGTAAATGCCAGGCACAGCCACATATGTCTGCAACACTCCCCCCACCCCCATGGGGATTCAGAGGCAACTGGGTCCCAGGGTCTTGCTGGTCAGCAAGTCTTGCCAAAACTGTGAGACTTGAGTTCAGGGAAACAGTCTATCATAACAAACACTGTACAGAATGGTGGAGGAAAATGTCTCAACAAAAATCTCTGATCTCACATATGCTCACATAGGCAAGCACACCAATATGCATACATATACCCATGCACACATACACACAACATACAACACACATGAAAAAGTTAAATGGTCACATTGCAACAATGTACCATAATATTTGAAATACACTGTATTTATGTATAGGTGTATGTATATGTCTATATGTATTTGAATGAGCACAAAATAAATTAAATATGATAAGCATTGCCTTATGAGATTGCTTTGAGTATTGTTGAGAACAACTGCAAATTACCATATCTATTTTTAATCTTCATATTTCACAAATGATAGTTCCTACTGCCTTTATCATAACTAAATTTAAAATTGGGAGACAAGCTCTTACCTATCTAATACAAAGAGAAAGCTACTTATAAAGGACATCATTGGAGCTGGCTTAAAGATGACAATCTGTGTAGAAAGGAACTACACTGTATTTGCAGCAAAGTAAACAAATAATACAAAGATAAAATTAAAGCATTTTTAGGCTTGTTAGTAGGATATTACAAGATCTGCATTCACATAAATTTTTTATCCACAGCATCTACTCTGGCAACAGAAAAGTTATAGACAGACACTACTGGGCTATGAAGGGGTTCTTAAAGGTGTCTGCCTTGGCATTGGCAAGATCACTTTGGACCAATTCTAAAGTGATATCTTCAGGGAAAAGTGTTCCACTGTTCTTCTCAATGTCATCTCACTTAATTATATTCACAGAAAATCCGTGTCCTGCCCAATGTTCCCTTTTTATGCGTTGTATGAAAGCTCCTACATCCTGACTTTTCTGTCTCTTAAGAGCAGTGGTTTCAGTGAGGAGACATACACCAGTGTCTGCAGATAATTTTGATTTTCACAAGTAAAACATAGGATACTGTTAAATGATGTGTACTCAATACAGATTATAGACTTCTACCACCCCAATGTCAGGGTCTAGCTCGAAATATCAGTAATTCTCAGGTAATAAGCTACTCTATGACACATATTTATTTTCTTTTTCTTCTTCTTTGTTTTTTTGTTTGTTTGTTTGTTTGTTTGTTTGGTTGGTTGGTTGGTTGGTTTTTATAACAGTGGCTTATTTAGAAATCACTTGCTTTAAACTCACTATTGAGCCAAGGCTAATAGGCTGACTCTGAACTCCTAATTCTCTTACCTCCTCCCAATTGCTGAGATTACTGTTGTGTGCCACCACACAAGATTCTGCATTTCTTTGCAGATGTCTTATTTACATTTATCTTAAATTCCTAGCTCATGTTTCTATGTAAAGTTGCATTAACTGGAAAATTTAATAAATACCAAATCCTAACAACAAATGTCTTTCTGGATATCACTCACAAAACTCATTAAACATGGAAAGGCTGAGATCGTATTTACATAAGACCTATGTTTTCTTCACCCCTATGTTCTGATATCTTTGGTAATGGGAAGGTATTCGGAAGACTACCAAAAACAAACAAACAAACAGAAAACAACTAAAACCTTTGATCTACGATCTTTTTTAAAATTATTTTATTTATTTACATTTTAGCCATTACCCCCCTTCCCAGTCCCCCCAACACAGTTCCTCAAACCATTCCTCCTACCCCTTGCCTCCAAGAGGTTGTTCCCTCCTACCAGACCTGCCCCTTCCCTGGGGCTTCAAATCTCTTGAGGATTAGGCCCAACTAATCCCACTGAGACCAGACCAGGAGTCCTCTGCTATATGTGCTGGGAACATCAGACCAGCCCTTATATGCTACCTGGTTGGTGGATCAGTCTCTGGGAGCTCCCTGATGTCCAGGTTAGTTGAGACTGTTGGTCTGCCAATGGGGACGTCCTCCCCTTCAGCTTCTTCAATTCTTCCCCTAATTCAACCTTAGGAGTCCCCGACTTCAGTCCAATGGTAACTATCTGCACCTGTCTCAGTCAGCTGCTGGAAGTGTCTTTCAGAAGACACCCATGCAAGGCTCCTGTCTATAAGCATGTCATAACATCAATAATAGTGTCAGGACTTGGTGCCCCCTTCTCCCCCGCCATGAGATGGATTCCAAGTTAGGCTAGTCATTGGACCTCCTTTTTTTCAGTCTCTTCTTTTTTGTCCCTGCAATTCTTTTAGGCAAGTACACTTCTGGGTCAGAAATGTCGACTGTGGGTTGGTAACCCTGTCCCTCCACTTGAGACCTTATATACTAGAGGTATACTCTTAGAGTTCCCTCTTCCCATCACTTGACATTTTGACTAAGGTCATCCCCATTGAGTCCTGAGAGTCTTTCACCTCCTCCTCCATTTCTGGTACTTTCTAGAGAGTCCCACCTTCTCTCCACAGGCTGCATATTTCCATTCATTCTCCTGGCCCTCTGGGATCCATTACTGTCCCAACCCATACCTGATCCTTCCCCCCCTTTCCCCTTCCCTTCCCTTCTCCCACCCAGGTCACTCCCTCTCTCTGCCTCCAGTGATTATTTTCTTCCCCCTTCTAAGTGGAATTGAGGCATCCTCACGTGGACATTTCTGCTTGTTAAACTTCTTACAGTCTGCAGGTTGTATCCTATGTTTTCTGTATATTTTGGCCAATATCCACTTATCAGTGAGTACATACCATGCATGTCCTTTTGTGTCTGGCTTTCCTTACTCAGGATGATATTTTCTAGTTCCATCCATTTGCCTGCAAAATTTATGATGTCCTCATGTTTAATAACTGAATATTATTCCATTGTATAAATGAGCCACATCTTTAGTATCCATTCTTCAGTTGAGGAACATCTGGGTTGTTTCCAGCTTCTGGCTATTACAAATAAGGCTGCTATGAACATAGTGGATAACATGTCCTTGTGGTGTGGTGGGGCATCTTTTGGGTACATGTCCAAGAGTGGTATGGCTGGGTCTTCAGGTAGAACTATTTCCAATTTTCTGGGGAGCCTCCAGATTGATTTCCGGAGTGGTTGTACCATCCCACCACCAATGGAGGAGTATCTATCTCTCTCCATATTCTTGCCAGCATGTGCTGTCACTTGAGTTTTTGATCTTAGCCATTTTGATTGGTGAAATTTAGAATCTTAGGGCTGTTTTGACTTGCGTTTCCCTCATGACTAAGGACTGAACATTTCTTTAACCTGCCTGCTAAATATGCTACAGCAATAGTGGCACAAAGCTGTGGCAGTAACCAACTAATATCTGATTTGAACTAAGACTCATTCTGCATGATGCAACCCACACCTGATATGGATGGGATGACCCAAACTCAAAGACCTAGCTCAGAGATAGCTCAGAGACCTAAAGTAAAACCAAATACGACTAACCTAAATAAAATAATAATATTAACAACAATAGTAAAATGACTTCTAATGATATTCCACTATATTTATAGATTGACGCCATAGGCAGCCATCATCAGAGAAGCTTCTTCATGCAGTAGATGGAAACAAATGCAGAGACTCACAGCCAGACTTACACTGAAAAGCAGCTCTGGAAATACAGCTCTGAGTATGAACATACAGCTCTGAATATGAACTCTCTAGCAAGTCTTTCCTCTCAGAGCTCAGGGAACGCTGCAGAATATTGGACAGAGTAGGGTGGGAACCAGAGGGGATTGAGAATGCCAGGAGAAGGAGGCCCTTTAAATCAACTGAACAAAGCCCAAGTGAACTGAGACAGCAAGGACATGATTCTGCAACAGTTCCTCTGCAAACATACTTACTGTAGCTTTCAGCTCAGTAACATTTGGACTCCCGCATGTGTGAACAAGTGGCTCTCTGATCCTTGTGACTTCCTTTGTGGCTCCTTTCTTTCTGTAGGTTTGCTTTGTCTAATTTCTTTGGGATGCTTTTGTTTTATCTGCTTATATTTTATTTTGTTGAAAAAAATACCCCTCGGGTCATCTCAACGGTACTTCTTTATCTTGAGCTAAGCATCTATCTTTAATTTTCCTCGTTGCTACACATAAGGGTTTGATTGGTTTTTCTTTGTTCGTTTTGTTTTGTTTTTGAGAAAAGCAATAGAAAATGTATGAAATAAGTATGAAATAAGTATAAGAAATATGAAATAAGAAAAAATGATTTCATACTTATGTACACATAGCCATTAGCACAACAGAAACCATAAACAAAAGAAAAGTATGTGTTCTTAGGGTTGCTCAGCACAAGAATAGAGCCTGCTTGTTTGGCCTTCTTTCTTCAGATATAATTAAGTTGTTAATTACATGTGGGTACAGTGTAACATGCCCTTATTCGCAGCATTCAGGAGACAGAGGCAGGTGTATCTCTGAATTTGACTAGTCTGATCTACATATTAAGTTCTAGGGAAATAAAGTCAACATAGTGAGACCATATCTCACAAAACAAAGATAAGATGATTTACAAATTGTAAAATTAATTACTTTTAATTTAAAAAATACTAGTCTCTTGCCCTTGATAACATCAAAGAAAGGTTTTTTTTTTTTTAATTGGTTTTTCGAGACAGGGTTTCTCTGTGTAGCCCTGGCTGTCCTCGAACTCAGAAATCCGCCTGCCTCTGCCTCCCAAGTGCTGGGATTACAGGCGTGTGCCACCACCGCCCGGCAAAAGAAAGGTTTTATAAAGGAACAAAAATACAATTTTACATAAGCACCTATTGGGCCAGACATGCCTTCATAGACTTCTCTTACCTATCTCCTGGTAAGTTTAAATTGGACTTCTAAGGCATCTTTGTGCATGGAAAGAAAGGTTATCATGTCTGTGAAGATTAGAATGCTTCCAGCAGGGAACAAACTGAAAAGATTCCTTAGTATATAGGGAGATAAGACAGACCTTGAGGATAAAATCACACTTAGGTCTGCACTGATGGAATAATAGCTTATTTGGGTTCATGCTAGTGCACAGACTGAAGGATCTATATCATATGATATGGACGGAAGACAGATATGGACAGAAATGAAAGCAGAGTGTTCACCTTGCCATTCACAAGGCCAATAATTTATATTTCAAAGAAATAATCAATGAATTTGCTCAAGGGGATATCTTTCAATGTACTTGCCAGTAAACTCTCTTTAGCTAGTGGTTGATAGGTAGAAAGAACTCGAAAGATAGCCAAGAAAAGGCAATGGGTTATGATTAGGTTAAAATTTAAGCAGAAGGGTTGCGGCTAGCTAGGGATGCTGATTTCTGCACGTAGCTAATGCTGAGGAATGAAAGATGCACAACAAATAAATTTTTAGCGTTTTATTACACAAATCAATACAATGTTCAAGTAAAATATAAAGGCACTTTGCCCTGTTCCCCTTTTAATTTAAATAAGTGTTAAAGTAAATTTGGATTAAGATTCCTTTTCTGACCACAGTAAGCAGGTTTCAGACACTCAATGATAAACATTAATAAAGCGTATTTGAACTCCAAAATGAGTTAAGGCCATTGCAGTGAGACCAAGGATGGGGTGATGAAAAGCAGGTCCTTTTCCTATTAGGATGCTCAGCTTTCCTAGTGGAATAGAATGAAACAACTTGCAGCATGGAATTACCTATTTCCTGTTCCTTTCTGCATTGCCCAGTTTGCTCTGTTAGAAGCCTCATTGTTTCCATCTTATAAATTTGGCCTGGACTTTTCCCATATGTTCCCTCAACCTGGATACAAAAAAAAAAAATCTTCCCATAAATGCAGAGCTTTGGCGATTCAGAATCGCTCGTGTTAGAGCCTCACACTTCATTCTGTTTGCACTCTCTGTCCTTGGGAAAATGGCCCTGTCCCTCTATGGAGCTATATAATTACTCTGGCTCTTCTTACAAATATCGCCTTCCCTCTGGGTTCAGCCACATAAGCAGATGTTAAGGCTACCAAAGAGTACTATACACTCCAGATTCATCTCCCTCTCTCCCCTAGCTCTGACTCAGAATTATTAGGCACAGGGACTGCTGTTCAAAGAGAACTAAAAAGAAAGTGATTTAGGGGACCCTAGAGCCAATTGTCTTCCCATTTCACTCCCCTGAGCATTAATGAACAACTGCTTGAAATGTTGTAAGAACACCGGATGTTTTACTACAAATTGAGAAGACTGGATGTTTCTTTTACAAATGCACCCAATTCCTCAGAATTTGAAGAAATCAAGGACATTCATAGGACGAGCATCCCACATCTTGGGAAGGTCATCTCTATCCAGATGCAATGAAGACTCGGAAAGGATGTGGGAACTTCAATTACTGTATGATTGCCAAGGGTTCTTAGGAATATTTCTCTATGGAAAAGAGAGACTGGCCCATAGACTCATGTGCTAGTTATCCAACTGGCCCATTTCAAATTCTTCTTCCCACTGTGCACAGCATGATCTTGTCATTCATGTTTCAAGGGATTGCTATAAGGAACATTGGGTACAAAGAATTGAATACTCCATTTTTTTCTCCATCTGATAGCAGGCTATTGTCTTTGGTTCAGGAAAATCCATGCTTGGTTTTGGTTTAAATACATTTTCTTCTTTTTTTTTCTATTTGCTTATTTAAAATTGTTTGTCTTTTATCCCCATTTATCACCATGACTTCACTCTCCAAATAAGCATGTGTTTAACAGTTTATCTTTGCTGTATATTTCTATGAGACATAGTTTTAGTGCACATATAGTTTTAATAGATAATTTATGTGGTTCATTTGTATTGCATTTATTGGTTTTTCATTAAAGAACATACACTGAATATCCTCCCATGTCAATATGTAACTATCAGTTACAGTTACTAGCATTGCATAACATACACAGAATACACCCACCACAGTGCACCAGTCCACAGTTCATGCAAGAGATGGCCAAGTTGCTTCTAATTCTCATTACCAAATAAATACTTCCAGTTTATTTCTTCATATATGTTCCTTTATGTAACTATGTGAGATTTTTTTGAGGGATTGACAAGAACCTTAGATGTTTAATTATGCCTTTTTATAACATCTCTTACTCCAGATTCATAGACTTGGTAATAATATAGTCCATAAATGGCAAACATACAAAGGTACACATATAGTCTATTAACAGGCAAACATATACAGGTCCACATGCAGACATTAGAGAAATAAGCACAGGACTGAGCCCAAGCACAAACTGGTCCTGTTTATGAGATGAACCTTTTTCCAGGTCCTTTTTCTTCTTTTGGCTTCAGTGTATCTCTCTTAAAAAAAGAAGGTCCGTTACAGCATTCTAGAGCCCCTGGCATCTGCTTCACCTTAGAACCTTTATTGGATAGCACTTCAAAAGTTTTGGGTACTTCCTGTCCCTGCCCTAGCACATTTATTCTAATAAAGGAAGATTTGGTGGAGCGTAGATTTTATGAGCTTGCAGTGACATTCTCATTTTCCACTTTAGTGTCTATTACCATGCTATTGATTGTTTGCTCTTGAATTTTCAGTTTTGTAAATTGATCATTCATGTGTCCTCATGAGTCATGAGTGTTGTAACTTATTTGATACTGTGGATCATTACCTTTTTCTCATTATTGCTACTAATGCCTAAATAAAGCTAAGGCCTCATATCTTTGTGGGTTTTATAATCTATATTTGTCATAGGTAGGACATCCCCAGGCCAAGCATCTGTGTAGCTAAACCTGGCTGTGAAAGAATGTACATTCTATGTGAAGGTCAAGTCTCAGTTTACAGCTTTCCTAAAAGATCCTTTTAGACACATATGATCTTGTGAGTCTTGGCACTCTGGGTGCCAAGTAATGACTCTAGTGAGTAATGGCACAGAAATACAAACATTTCTAATTTCCTTCTAGGTCTAGATGGTTATCATGTCCAGTATTTAAAAAGATAACCTAGCAAGTAGTAAAGCCAGAACTAGACAAAAGAAGACTATGGAGAGTTCAACAAACTCAGCACCTTTGAGCTATATCTGTCTATCCACAGTCTCCCTTTCCTAGTGCTACTATAGCAAAGCTTGGGGGAAAAATCATAGCAACTGTTTCCTCATAGTTCTGGAGAGAATAAGTATATGATCAGTCTCAGTGGGACAAACTGTCCCTGTTGTTAAAATTATTCTATGGTGCCTCTTTCTGCTTCTACTGATCACTGAATATCCTGGGGCTTCATCACTTTAAAATATCTAGAACATACTAGACATGGCGAAGGTTAAGGCAGGCATCCCCCCCCCACAAAAAAATGTTATGGCCAGTCTGGCCCACATAATCTATATGCAGGGAGCCTAGTGTATAGTGTGAAACTCTGAATTTAAAAAAACAAGTTAATATTTACCCAGAAGCAATTTACTTGTGTGTCTCTGTGTCCTCACATAATTTAGAATGTATTCCACTTTAACAGCATCATAAATTAGGTGTAGCTGAAAGTCTGCATTTCTAAGATCACATGCAAAATCACTGAAGCTTCAGCTTAGCCTATTTACCAATGTCAACAACTTCTCCAACTTCCTAGATACCAAGCAAATTTCTTACATATCTTAGGTATGATACTAGCTACCCAGGGTTAGCTTGAACCCCACTAGTTAAAAGATTAGTCCCACAAATCATGTTTGTGTCATTTTGGGTTTTTTTTGTTTTTTTTCTTTTTTTTATTGGATATATTCTTTATTTACATTTCATTTCCCTTTTTCCTGGTTTCCCCGCCCCCCCCCAATGTCCCATATGTCTTNTGAACATTGTGGAGCATATATCCTTATTGCGTGCTGGGGAGTCTTCTGGATATATGCCCAGGAGTGGTATGGCTGGGTCCTCCGGAAGTATCATGTCCTCTGTCCAATGAATTATGTATTGGGGTGTCGATCCGTAATGATCTTTAAGAGTCTGCTAATGTAGGGGAAATAGCTCAGATCTCAGAAAAACACTTTTATCTGTAGCTACAGGTTTATTATAATGGATATGACCCAAGACCCACCCAATGGAAGGAGTGCACAATACCAGGGAGAGTAACCCAGAACATCCACAGGTCCCCAGTTCCTCAAGGTCAATGTTCACAGCCCAGAAGCTTCTTCAAAATCAACGTTAAAAAGAAGATTGTAGTGTGTGTGTATGTGTGTGTGTGTGTGTGTGTGTGTGTGTGTGTGTGTGTGTGTGTGTGTGTGCTTACCATTTATGTGCAGGTACATGTAGAGGCCTAAACATTGCCTAATGCTGAAGTTCCAGATGGTCATAAGCTACATAATATTCCTCTTCCTCAAAGAGTTGGAGTAGATCTGAAAGCTCCAAATGCAGAAATTATTGAGTCCTAAAAATATGAACTCATCTCTCTGCTTTTATTTTATAGAAACTTAACCATGATGACCTTCTAGACCTATTTATAGAATGTGTCTTTTGTTTCTCTCTCAATAGACTTACTATAAAGTAAGTTCTAAGGGTCTCTAAATCAGGAGTTGGAAACCATGTTCTATGGGCCAAAGCTAACTTACAATGTCTTATCAACACAGTTTGTGCTTTAAGAATAACTTTTCTAGAGGCTGGAGAGATGGTCCAGTGAGTAATAGTACGTGCTACTCTTGTAGACAACCTGAATTCAATTCTCAACAATCATATTAAATTACCCTCAGTCTCCGGTAACTCTGGCCCCAAGGGATCCATCAATGTGGTCTGTGTTCCGTGAACTCTGTTCACACATGATCACGCAAACAACAGCCATACACATTGACTAACAAAGAGTAAAATCTTAAATGACTTTTATAGATGAATATTTGCAATGAATTTGTAAGAGCAAGTGTTAAATTGAATCCTAGACTGAGAAAATATTAACTTTTCTCAAAGCAATACTATTATTCTTATTAGTAGACTTATATTAAAAAAATAATTTCCTCTCAGTTATTACTGATATTATATTCTGACTTCATAACAATATTTTGTAGAAACATTATTTTTCACATTCTATAGCTTAAACCTTATGTATAACCCTAACATTATCAGCCCCTAGATACAGCAAACTATCTACAACTTAAATTTTTAGTAAGTAACTCCTTTCCTGCATATGAAAGACAATCACTGACTGGAGAAGTCTACTAGGGACTATGAAAGTTGTAAAAGAAGCAAACACCATACAGGTTCTAATGCCCTGAGCGTGGGGGTGGAGAATACGGTGAGGGTCAGAAACAAAGCTTCGTGGCTTAAAAGCACAGCCACAGATTTGCAGCAGATGTAGCCAATTTACTCCTTTCCTGGCCAGATGGAGACTATAAAGTCGGAAACAAGACAACCTTCTTTGTAGCAGTTCTTTACACTGTCAACACATAAACTCCACAAAGGGGGGTGGGGGCACACCGCTTTCTTCAGACTGAAACACTTCCATTGAGTTTTTATTAGCCTAATTCTCACCCATATGCATGGCAACCTCACAGAACGATGTTGTTCTGCTCCAGCCACCTGCACAGTAGCAGAAGGTGTTTAGATCAGGAGCAGTGGGACGTGGTGAAACTTTCCAAGAGGAAAACAGGAAGTTATGGTCTTATCTTACCACTTAACAGCTAGGGAGCCCAGTCTGTGTCAAGCGATGTACCCTAGGATTAGCTCAAAGTTTGCCTCTTGGTGGATGGCAATCATAATATGTAGCTACTCTCAAGGCTGCAGCTCTGAACATTTAATAACCTATGTAATATAAGCACTGATGCATCAGAAAGTTACTGGCCATAAAGAACAGGTGGAGCTCTATAAATGAGGTTTATTCCTGACTAAGGTGGGGTCTAAATCACCATTGGCATGGCATGTTCTCAGCACTGTGCAAACATAAGCTCTATAATTTCTGCCGCCATTACAATGGCATGATCCTTCTCTTTCTCCATAAATCAACCCCCTATTTTAACTAATAAAGCACCCTGAATTTCCCATGTAGTGTTTCACTTGGTGTAAAATCTTCCTCCTTATTTTTAAATAACGTTATACAATAAAGATCTATCACTAAGGTCATTGGAAAGAAATATTTGGAAAGAAACCCTCAGAATTAATCTAGTCAGGCGATTTTACTAGTTTACTCACACCAAGAACCATAATTGGCAGTCTAGTTGTTAGAAGCACATTAAGTTTTAATCCTAGGTAATTTCCAAGAAGGAGGTGTGATGGATTTTAACACACTTTACTCAGGTGAGCACTCATGAGTAAAATCTTCCAGAAGAATGTTTACATCACTACCCCAATGCTTGTGATCAAATTATAGTCTTCAATGTGGAAGCGTTAGGGAATAGTTCTTTGAGAGGAGGGTATTCAGGTAACAAAGACAGAGTACTTATGAAAACAATGGGCTCCCATACCACAAGGAACCTCAGAAACTGCTTTCTATCATGCAAATAATAATAAATTGGCAGTCTGTATCCCAAAAGATGTGATTTCCAGAGCTATATGTCCTGACACAACCCAGACCGTTACCCTCCCCCATGGTAAGAAAAACAGTTGTGTTCCACACAAACCATAGTTTTTTTTATAGTTATCCAGACTAAATAAAAATATACAAAAATCACGTATTATATCCATGACTAGAAGACATATCCAAGAGGGCCAATTCTATTCTACATCTTGATCTCATTCACTATGATTTATAAAAGAAATGATATAGTGGGCTTGTCTGGCATATGCCACTCACTATTCTCAAAGCTTTACACATAGTAACTTACAAACTCCTTACAAGAGCTCTATCATTTAATATACTGCACATCACTCAATCCACAGTTTCTATCCTTTTGATCTTCTCTGTCCAGTATCACACCACAACCACAGCAAGCAGCTTGGCACAATTCCTACCTGCTTCATGTTAGCAGCAGTTAATTTCCAGTTACCTATGCCATTGCTTCTAGTCTTTGTTTTCAGGACTTTAGATACTCCAGAGTAGTATAACAAACAGCCTGCTCAGTGTCTACCCATGCGAACCCAGAAATAAAGCAGAATTAACCCCAAAGCAAGAGTTCATAGAACGAAGGTCAATAGCTGATAAAGATATGGTGCCCTGTTATTTCCCTGAGACAGATTTCAAATGCTTTTCAGATGACATCGTAAGATACTACTGCAGAGTTTAAAAGCCAGCTGTGTGTGTAGCAAAGGAAATGGTAATCTATCTTCATATCGGAATGCCCTTTTCACTGCTTCACGTCTCTGTCTTTTCTCCTCCATAGGACATCTTCCTAAACACATATGTGTGTATCACACATGTTAACTTTCAACTCAGAATTGGATTTCTGAGAAACAGTGATAATCCAGGTACTGTCAAAAGTAATCCACTTTGCTGTTCTGTAGACCATGAATAAGGAAAATTGGAGTCTGAAAAATCACTAAGTAGTCAGACGGCAAAAGACACCTAATTGGTGTGAGGATTCACATATAAATACGAGGGATTGAACTTCCTAAGGCTTTGAATGAAGGACAGGTAACTAAGGCAAGGCATTTTATGATGGCACCAACGTAATACACTAAGCAGCTAATGATTCTGGAAAATTCTCTCTTACTCTCCTTCTTTCCTTCTTGTCTTACATCATGTGAGATTCGAACTAACCATGTAGAACATATATACATTAACTCTTGACTTCTTCCTGATCACTGAGAATCCAGATAAGAGCCACATCTGGCTATGTTAAAAGTATTTTTAATGTGTATGAGCTTTTTTCCATGAATTCAGTGGGAAACAGTCTACATTTCGGGAGGGTGTTAGAGTCAGGGTCTGAAGGCAACATACGGATAAGGTGAGACACTGAACACGAAGAGACATTGGTATGCTCTAACTGAACCTGGTCACTATTCTTCCAGAGATAACGGAAGGCAGCCCTAATGCCCCAGGATACTCCTTGAAACTTGACATAATGATTATGAGCAATATCAGAGACAGAAGCCTGATGACTCAAAGAATTTTCTAGGCCTTCAGTTCCAGAGTGGGATTGATAAGACATATCCTCTCCTGGACTTGACTGGGGTCTCAACCATTATTGGATTACTCAGATAATATCATGTAAACCAACTCAACAAATTCCCTTTTAATGTATTCATTCCATCGGTTCTGTTTCTCTCTAGAACCTAATATAACTCAATTTTCATTTTATTAATTTATTGTTGTTTTGGACATATATGCTGTGTCATAAGTATACAGTATCTGAATTTGTTTATTTAAAAATTGTTCTCCTTTTTCTGTTTTCTTTTAAATTCATCTATATAGTTTATTTTATTATTTGTCACAATGAAGATATCTTTCAGAATTCTATAGTATTGTTAGTACATTATATATTGACTGGCCCTCTCCAAGGAACAGTGGCTCTTCCTAGGAAAGCAGTGAAGTTAGATCTTACAGGAAACATAACTTTCTGCATACTGAAGAGAATTGACAATGGCATGTGACAATATAGGATGTATAAAATATTAGTTTCATATCCCTGTATAAATTGTAAGTTTTCTGATAATAAATACTATCTCAATTTCTGGGGCCATTGAGATTACTTTGGCCATCTTGGTCTCATTAACTAGAACCATCATCTTCCTCCTCTCTCTCCTGTCCTGAGCAGGTATTTTCACAAACTTGCATATGTACCATGTATCAGAACACAGAACTAACAACTTCCGAATTTTCGTGACCTCTATGATAGAGAGATGATTGGTCAAACTAGAGCCTCTCATTTCTAAATCTCATGCAAGCTTTGATTTTCTCGTGTTTGGAAAAGCATACATCCATGCACCCATGGTTTGCATCCAAGTGTATGACTGACAGAGTGTTTCCCTGAGACACTGAAGAGATGGGAGACATTGTGGTTAGGTTTCAACTGCTGTGATAAACACCATGACCAAGAACAACTTGGGAAAGAAAGAGTTTATTTCAGCTTACAAGCCTCAGTTCACACTCCATAAATTAGAGAAGCTGGGATAGGAAATGAAGGCAAGAACCTAGGACAAGAGCTGAAGAAGAGACCATTGAGGCATGTGGCTTATTGGTTTTCTCCTCACGGTTTAGAATATGGCTCAGCCTATCTTCTAAAACAATCTATGATAACCTGACTTGAATGTCAGCAGCAACAATGGGCTGGGCCACCCCACATCAATCATTAATCAATACAATAGCCTACACACTTGCTTACAGGCATATTTTATGAAGGCATTTTCTCAGTTAAGATTCCTTCTTCCCAGACATGTCTGGGTTTGTGTCAAGTTAACAAAAACCAACAAGCATGGAGGAAAGAAAGTGAAAGAAAGTTGACAGAGGAATTCTTTAGGAGCATACAAGATGCTGACCATGGGAGAAAAAAAACAAATATTTTGAACAATAAAATGCATTTAGCCTCTGACTAAAAGATAAATGTAGTTAGCATATGCAAAAATCAAAGGATCAACACCAAATGAATTTTAAGCTTTTCATAATTTTCATAATGTACATGAGTTGAACTCTAACATAGACATGATGTTTGAATCTCTGAAGGCATCAAGTGATCAATGATTAGTCTCCATTTTGACTCTGTAATATCCATATGTATATGAATACACAGTTTACCCTTACCTATTTCAAAGTGTTTTGTGTTGGCTTACAATGAAAGATATGAACTTAATATTACTTGACAGTATAAAAAGAAAGCACTGTCTAAAGAAAAGTAGCTGAGTAGAAATATAGGTGATATCTTGAAGACTGAGCATTAAAACGATCTCTAAACTTGCTATCAAGGCAGTAAGCAACTAACCTGCTAGACCATTTCTTCTGATCATACTTCTTATTTTAATTAGTTATGATATTAACTAATTGACTATTCCCCAAAGAAACAGTATATAACAGGTCAGTATTTTTCATGATATTTTGTAAATGAAAATGTGTTTAAAGGTATATGTGTTTCATAGGTTAATAAATGATACTAAACAGTCAGTCTTAGAATAAAGCTGTTGGAGACATACTTTGGAATGTTTTTGTACCAATGTTGAACATGGCTTTTAGAATCATGAGTTGATAGGTAGGTAGTGAAACTTGTGACTCAAGTATTGATACTTTGAAAATACAGCTTCCTTCTGCACTGCTGTTGGCCACTTACTTGACTAATTTCTAAACCCAGAGTTTCCTGAAATTTGGTTGCTCTACAGAAAAGTAAAAACTGTGTGGTATCTTTGAATAGATGTTGCCTATGTTTTGCTTTGTTCTGTTTTTAATGTATTAAGTAGCTTAATTTTATGTTGCATTGTCAAAACGACATTTACAAGAGTGATAGCTTCTTTTCATAAAGATTTATTTTATCTTTAATTATATATGTGTACTTGCGTGCATTTAGGAACCTAAGGAGCCTAGAGAAAGATTTCAGATCCCCTAGAGCTAGAATACAGGCAGATGTGAGACATCCACCATGAGTTCTTGGAACCAAGCTTAGGTCCTCTGAAAGAGCAGTGTGTGCTCTTAACTGTTGAGTCACAAAAGGGACAGTTCTATAAAAAATACTGAATCAGTGTAGGAGTGTTCCTCTTTCTCCACATCGTCGCCAACATCTGCTGTCTCCCGAGTTTTTAATCTTAGCCATTCTGATTGGTCTGAGGTGGAATCTCAGGGTTGTTTTGATTTGCATTTCTCTAATGACTAGTGATGTTGAACATTTTTTAAGGTGCTTCTCAGCCATCCGAATTTCCTCAG
>BDUI01000037.1:884056-897521 GCA_002335545.1 Apodemus speciosus | reverse complement strand
AAATGAACTCACTTAAAGAAATGCAGGAGAAATTGAGTCAACAGGCAGAAATCATGAAAAAGGAAACACAAAAATCTCTTAAAGAATTGCAAGAATTCTTTATTTTAGATAGAAATGCTGTGTCAAATGAGTTTGCATATATTTTCTGAGCTCAATGTCTTTTATCTATTTTTTAATTAGGAGTTTTCACCTATTGAGATTTGAGAGTTCATTATTTTAGACAGAAATGCTATGTCAAATGAGCTCAGTAGTTTGTTTTTATCCTAACGATTTTTTTTTTTTTTGTGGTGGGACATAATTAAAATAGAGTACTGCTCCACCAGGCCTCTGCTCCAAGTCCCAGTGGATCTCTCTCTCCTGCCCAGCATCCACTCCTTCCAAGTATCTGGCAAAGCACGACTCTTTGAATAGTTAACCAAATATATTTAAGTATATATAACTCCCAGTTACATAATGCCAAATTACCATGATAAAGTTTTATCCCAATATTTCTAACCTCTCAGCGCACCAGAAACACATCTGACACCACCTGCATCTGCGCGTCTCCTCCTCCTCTCCCTCGTGCAGCTCCCAAGCTCCCTCTCTCTCCGCCCCTCCTTCTCTTAGCTCCTCCTCTTCTCTCCCCTCCAATCCCTGGCCTCTCACTGCCTCAATGTAAATGAATAGGAAATATCTTGCATCAATTTTTCTTAGATACTTGTTTTTGTGATAGACACAATTTATTGTTCTTTAATTATTGTGTGGATTATGCTTAAATTTTCATATAAATATGTAAATATCCTCTGACTTATACAGCATTGATACTGGCATATAATAGGAACCCTAAGATATTGGGGTCTTTAAAATGTTCTTCACTTTTGAAGTATGAATTTTAGGACAGGCAGCCTCATGTGTAATTGGACATATCATTTTTTCCCTGAAACATTTTTTAAATTTTTACTTATTTATACTCCAGTGTTGCCCCACTACCCTCCCTTCTGCAGTTCCTCATTCAATTCCTCCCCTCCCTTGCCTCCCAGAGGGTGCTCCTTCCCTCACTAGGTCTGCCCCTTCTCTAAAGCCTCAAGTCTCTCAAGGATTAAGCAAATCTTCTCCCACTGAGGCCAGACCAGTTAGTCCTGTGCTACATATGTACCAGAGGCCTCTGACAAACCCCTGTATGCTCCTGGTTAGTGGTTCAGTCTCTGGGAGCTCCCTGGGGTCCAGGTTAGTTGAGACTGCTGATCTTCCTATGGGGTCATTCTTCCTTTCAGCTTCTTCAGTCCTTCTCCCAACTCAGCCATAGAGGTCCCCGACCTCAGTCCAATGGTTAGATGTAAGAATCTGTGTCTGTCTCAGTCAGCTGATGGTAGGGCCTCTCAGAGGACATCCATGCTAGGCTCCCATCTGTAAGCATTTCATAGCAGAGTAGTGTCAGGTCTTGGTGCCACCCCGCCAAGAGATGAACCCCAAGTTGGGCCAGTCATTGGACCTCCATTCTTTCAGTCTCTTCTCCTTTTATTGTCCCTGCAGTTCTTTTAAACAGGAACAATTCTTGGTCAGAAATTTTGACTGTAGGTTAGTAACCCTGTCCCTCCACTTGAGGCCCTATCTATCTACTAAGGTAGTTCTCTGGTGGAATTTTGGGGGTTGCTTATGTATACTATCACATCGTCTGCAAATAGTGATACGTTGACTTCTTCCTTTCCAATTTGTATCCTATTGATATCCTTCTGTTGTCTAATTGTTCTAACTAGCACTTCAAATATATTGAAGAGATAGGAAGAGAGTGGGCAACCTTGTCTTGTCTTGGATTTTAGAGAGCTTTCTTCTAGTTTCTCTCCATTTAATTTGATGTTGACTGATGGTTAGCTACATATTGCTTTTATTATGCTAGGATATGTGCAAAGAATTCCTGATGTCTCCAGTACTTTAAACATGAAGGGGTATTGTATTTCGTTGAAGGCTTTATTCAGCATCTAATGAGATAATCATGTGTTTTTTTTTTCATTGAGTTTGTTTATATAGCAGATTACATTGATGGATTTCCATATATTGAACCATCCCTGCATCCTTGGGATAAAGCTTACTTGATCATGGTGGATGATCATTTTGATGTGTTCTTGGATTCAGTTGACAAGAATTTCATTGAGTATTTTTACATCAATATTCATAAGGTAAATTGATCTGAAATTCTCTTTCTTTGTTGGGTCTCTGTGTGGTTTAGGTATCAGAGTAACTGTGGCTTCATAGAATAAATTAGGTAGTCTTCCTTCCATTTCTATTTTTTGTGGACTAGTTTGAGAAGTATTGGCATTAGCTCTTCTTTGAAGATCTGGTAGAATTCTGCACTAAAACCATCTGGCCCTAGGCTTTTTATGGTTGGGAGGTTTTTTATGACTATTTCTATTTCCTTAGGAGTTGTTTAGATAGTTTACCTGATCTTGATTTAATTTTAGTAGGTGATATCTGTCTATAAAATCATCCATTTCATCTAGATTTTCCTTTTGTAGTAGATTGTGATGATTTTTTAAAAATTCCTCAGGTTACGCTTTTATGTCTACCTTTTCATTTCTGATTTTGTTAATTTGGATATCATCTCTGTGTCCTTCAGTTAGTTTGGCTAAGGGTTATCTATCTTGTTTATTTTCTCAAAGAACCAGCTCTTGGTTTTCTTGATTTTTGTATCATTCTCTTTCAGCCATGAGTTTGACTGTTTCCTTACGTCTACTCCTCTTGGAGTATGTTTGCTTCTTTCTGTTCTAGAACTTTCAGGTGTGCTGTTAAGTTGCTTGTATTGGCTCTCCCCAATTTCTTCATGAAGGCACTTAGTGCTATGAGTTTTCCTCTTAACACTGCTTTCATTGTGTCCCATAAATTTGTGTCTTCATTTTCATTGAACTCTATGAAGTCTTGGATTTCTTTATTGATTTCTTCCCTGACCAAGTTATCACTGAGCAAAGAATTGTTCAGTTTCTATGAGTATGTGGGTTTTCTGTTGCGTTTGTTGTTATTAAAGTCTAGCTTTAGTCCACATTGATCTTATAGAATGCATGTGATTATTTCAATCTTCTTGTATCTGTTGAGGCTTGTTTTATGTCCAAATATATGGTCAAATTTTTAAAAGGTTCCATGATGTGCTGAAAAGAAGGTATATTCTTATTTTGGGGGCTTAAATCTTTTCTAGATACCTGTTAAAGCAATTTGGTACATAACTTCTGTGAGTTTCAGTGTGTCTCTGTCTGGTTTTTGTTTCAATGACCCATCCATTGGTGAAAGTCGGGTGTTGAAGTCTCCCACTATTATTGTGTGAGTCTATTTAGGTTTTGAGCTTTACTAAAGTTTCATTTACAAATGTTGATGCCCATGCTTTAGAGACATATATGTTCAGAATTGAGACTTTCTTTCGGTGTATGTTTCCTTTGATGAATATGAAGTGTCCTTCCCCATCTCATTTGATAACTTTTGGTCAAAAGTTTATTTTATTTGATATTAGAATGACAACTCCAGTTTGTTCCTTGGGAACATTTGCTTGGAAAAAATTTTCCAGCCGTTTACTCTGAGGTAGTGTCTGTCTGTGTTACTGAGGTGTGTTTCTTGTATGCAGCAGAATGCTGGAAACTGTCCAGTCTCTTAGCATGTGTATTTTTATTGGGGAATTAAATCCATTGATGTTAAGAGATATTAAAGACAGATGATTGTTAGTTCCTGTTAGTTTTTTTAGTTGAGGCATTATGATTTGTGTATGATTCTCTTCTTTAGATTTTTTGTGAACTATTTAGTTTCTTGTGTTTTCGTGGGTATAGTTATTCTCCTTGTGTTGGATACTTCTTCCAGTATCCTCTGTAGGGCTGAATTAATAGAAGTATATTGTTTAAATTTGGTTTTGTCATGGAATATCTTGTTTTCTCCATCTGTGATGATTGATAGTTTTGCTGGATATAGTACCCCGGACTGGCATTTGTGGTTTTTTAGGGTCTGAATGACCGCTGTCCAGTTTCTTCTGGCTTTTAGAGACTCTGTTGAGAAGTCTGGTCTAATTCTGGTAAGTCTACCTTTATATGTTAGTTGCCTTTTTCCCTTGCAGCTTTTAATATTCTTCCTTTGTTTTGTGCATTTAGTGTTTTGATTATTATGTGACAAGGGGATTTTCTTTTCTGGTCCAACCTATTTGGTGTTTTGTAGGCTTCTTATACATTTATATCCATCTGATTCTTTAGATTATGGAATTTTTAATATGTGATTTTGTTGAAGATGTTTTCTGACCCTTTAATCTGAGAATTCTACCCCACCCCTCTTACTATTATTCTTAAGCTTGATCTTTTCATTATGTCTTGAATTTCAAGGATATTTTGGGTTAGGAGCTTTTTATACTATGTATTTTTTGACCAATGTGTCAATATTTTTTATGGTATCTTCTATGCCTGAGATTTTCTATACCATCTCTTGTATTCTGTTGGTGATGCTTGCATCTGTATCTCCCAATCTTTTTCCTAAATTGTCTATCTCCAGGTTTGTCTCCCTTTGTGTTTTCTTTATTGTTTGTATTTCCATTTTTAGTTCTTGGACTATTTTGTTCAATTCTTTTACTGCTTGATTGTATTTTCCTGTGTTTCTTTAGGGAATTTATTTGTTTCTTCTTTAAGGGCTTTTTACCCATTAGCCTGTATTTTCCTGTATTTCTTCAAGGAAGTTCTTTATATCCTCTTTGAAGACATGTATCATCTTCAAGAGATGGGACTTTAGGTCATTCATTATCTTACTATTCATGCATGTTGAAGTAGTTGTAGTAGGAGAACTGTATTCTGATGGTGCCAAACTGCATTGGGTTCTGTCATTTACGATCTTGTGCTTGTCTCTGGCCATTTGGTTCTTTCTGGTATTAAGAGGCCTGGATGTCTCTGACTAGAACTGGTCCCTTGGAGGCAGGTAGACCATTGTGATCTGAGTTAAGGCTGGTCTTTTTGGAAGCAGGCAGAGTTGTCTCTGGTTAGGGCAGGCCTCTTGTGCCCCTGGTTAGTGCAGAACTCCTGTGCCCTTGGTTACTGCAGACCTCCAGTTAAGCTCAAAGGTTGTAGCATTTGGTGGATATAGGGCCACTGGTCTGGCTCAGGTGGGGAAGTGGACTGGAAGGAAGGTGGAGTTTTGGGGTCAGGGGAGAGGGATAGTTCCTGCATCAGCTGGGCTGTGTGGGTGCCCCAGCTGGCATGGGTATTTGGGCTAAATTCTCACCTGTGTCTTTGGTTACTGCAGATCTCCTAGAAAGCACACAGCCTGCAGTGTTTGGGTGGATATTATTTCCAAAATATTTTATGTGTAGTAATTTCACTGTGACCAAACATTTTTTTAAAAAGCAAACCAAGTCTCATAAGTTGTATTAAGAATTCATATGACAATCTCTTTTTGAAGTTGGGTGAGAGAGAAAGGTTTATTTTTTTGCCTCATGTTGCTTTATTTGAGCATTTTCTGTCTTACTGATCTTTTGCTTATATCTTATGGTAACCAATTTTGTGTTTCTATGAGTTTTATTTTGTTTGTGTGTCTCTGTTTCTTGGGCATTTTTTCTGGTTTCTTTCATATTTTTTCAAGGTTTTAAAGTAAGTACCATACAGTTTTGCTTAATTTCCATGACACCTTGTGTTGACAATAATGTGCCTATTTTATAAGGGAGCAAGTGAGGTTATTTTATAGTGCTCRCAAATGAAAATAGAACAACACGTTGGGCAGGTACATGGACTATGGACTTCAGAAAGTCTATAGTCATCTCAAATACTGTCTTTGATAACTGTGGAACTATGAGATTATTAAACCTATTATCCTTATATTTTAAAAAGGGAGGCAGAAGCATCAATTTCTAATATGTAATTGAGGACAACTGACTCATAAGAACAGCACACAGATGAAATGTCATATGATTAATCAAGTTCCCTTTATAGTTAATGCTCAATAAAAAAAAGTTTAAAAATATTTAGAAGTCATGGACAGATACTAAAATTCAGTAATAACAACATAATTGGCAACACTACATTTTTTACACTGTGTGGGTCTGTCTCTGTGTGTGCATGCTTGTGTGGGAGTGTGTTGTAGTACATGTGTTTGTGTGGATATATGAATATGCATATATGCATTATGTATTTATGCACATTTGGACATATGTATATGTTCATGTAGATGAGAGAAATATTGTTAGGTGTTTTTCTCAATCAGCCTTCACCATTTTCAAAGATTTACTTTAGTTTACTTGGAGATACATGAATATGTATGTGGGTGTCCTGACTGGTTTTATGTCAACTGGACACAGCTAAAGTCATTTGAGAGAAGGAAAACTCAATTGAGAAAATGCCTCCATAAAATCAGGCTACAGGCATGCCTGTAAAGCATTTTTATAGCTAGTGATTGATGGGAAGGGCCAAGACCTTTGTGGGTAGAGCTATCCCTGGGCTGATGGTCCTGAGTTCTATGAGAAAGCAAGTTGAGCAAGCCCTGATGAGCAAGCCTGTGAGCAGCACCCCTCCATAGCCTTTGCATTACCTTCTGCCTCCAGGTACCTGCTCTGCTTGAACTCCTGTCCTGACTTCTTTCAGTAATAAACAGCAATATGGAAGAACAAACCAAATAAACCCTTTCATCCCTTTGCTTTTTCTGTTTTGTTTTGGGTTTGTTTGTTTGGTTGGTTGGTTGGTTGGTTGGTTGGTTTTTTGGTTTTTTGTTGTTGTTGTTGTTGTTGTTGTTGTTGTTGTTGTTGTTGTTGCTTTTCAAGACAGGGTTTCTCTGTGTAGCCCTGGCTGCCCTGGAACTCACTCTGTAGACCAGGCTGGCCTCAAACTCAGAAATCCACCTGCCTTTGCCTCCCAAGTGCTGGGATTAAAGGCGTGTGCCACCACTGCCCGCCCGGCCCCTTTGCTTTTTTGTATTGGTATTTAAATGTAGCAATAGAAACCATAATTAAGACAGTGTGAATATACATTTATGATTGCAGGTGACAAAGAAAGTCCAAAAAGACAATGATGACAGGACCATATCTTCTAGAGGGTGCCGTAAACTGAACTTGAGTCCTCTCAAAAAGCCATTAAGTGCACTTAACCATGTCTCCAGCTCTGCACATTATTTTTTGAACAAGAGTTTCTCCCTGGACCTTATTGATTCCGCTAGGATAGCTGCCCCATAAGCTTCTAGGAGCCACCAGTACCCACAGCCCCACCCCATCACCAGTTCTGGGATTGAGGTACACAGAACATGTCAACTTTCTCAGCACGTGCTTTGGATCTGACCTAAGGTTCTCATACTTTTCAGTGTGCACTTTATGAAATGACCCATCTTGGACTTCCTTCTCCCAGCCGCTATTTAAAGTACGTTCTATGTATAAACTCTCGTTGGTTATTATAGCATCATTAGAAGTTTGTAATATTATCCCCACTCTACAGTTGTGAAAAATGCAGAGAGTGATAGTATATTTTGCTGAGACCATGTGGCTAAGGTGAAAACTATGATTAAGACAAGCAATATTCAGAGATGCTACATTTCCAGCAAATCCTTATACATAACCATACTAATGTGAGATATGCAGAGAAATGGAGTTATATGCTCAGCACATTACTCAATAGCCCATACTTGGGTTGAAGAGAACTATGACTGAAAAGAAAATGGTATCAATATGGAAGCACTTGCTACAGTATTTTTATATAATAATAATATTATCATAACAATAATGATAAGCAGTAAAATCAGATGTAGTTGACAAAGTAATACAGTTTTCTGCATTTCAACAATGGTTTAGAAGATAGATACAACAGTGAAGATAAAAGAAAAAGTATCCATAAAAATATCAGACTAATTTGACCAAACTCTACTTCATTAAACATCTATATACAGTACTGATTTTTAAATATTATTGTAGATTATGTATAATTTAGTTTATTTGAGTAGGGCTTCTGACCATCCTGGCATGAATGAAGATACCCAAATTGGCATTTGGATTCCTCCTTTTGAATATCAGATCATTGAAACAATAATCCCCAAGGAATTTAATTTTTTCCCAGGCATCTCACATTTGCAAAAGTAAAAAACCTGGGCCCTGCTCTGGGCAGAGGGGAGCTAGTCTTCTGGAACGAGATTTGACAGTTATGACTTGTCAGACTTTCTTGCAGGTGAGACTGGAACTAAGTGATAGTGGCAACAAAATAATGATGGCAGAACCACATTTTGTCCAGGACTCTACATCTACACACACCTTTGCCCTCTTTGTAAAACCTAAGCTTCATGTCAGGTCTCTAGTAGGATTTGACAAGGGTCTCTGATAACTTCTTGGTTCCTTTACTCCTCCTTTTAAAACGTCTTGGGTCGTTGTGGTAGGTTACATAGGTTTGCAACTCATAGACTCGTGTGTTTGAATGCTTGGTCAGCAGGGAATGGCACTATTGGGAGGTGTAGCCTTGTGGGAGGAAGTATATCATGGTGGGGGTGAACTTTGATGTCTCCTATGTTTAAGCTCCATCCAATGTGGAATTCCAGTCGTATGGCTGCCTTCAGATCAAGATATGGAACTCTCACCTCCTTCTTTAGCACCATGCCTGCCTACACACCACTGTGCATTGCACCATGATGATAATGGGATAAACTTCTGAACTGTAAGCCAGCCCCAATTAAATGGTGTCCTTTATAAGAGTAGCCTTGCTCATGGTTTATCTTAAGACAAGCATTGTACATGAGCAATCATAAATACCATTTACTCAGGAAGTTACCATTCATTAAACAATCATAGAAATGAGGTCCTCATATAATGATGATTCTAACACCAGCAAATATTCCCAAGTCCACAAAAAAAAATCTTATCAAGCTGCTTTAGAATTCTTACTTAAGAATTAAGAAATTCTCTCCCAACTCAAAAACACAGAAATACATAGGGCCGAAAGACCTTTTAATTTTATGGTACCTTAACATATTAAAATCCTTAGGATCCCTGGGAGCTGGCATTTCCTTGAATACTTCCTGAAATAATGTACTCACTCTCTTACGGGATGGTCCATGACATGTCTTTAGCACTCCAGGATATATGACACTGTTGTTTTTCTTCAGGGACAAAGGAAACCTCCCTTAGTAGAGCCAGCAAGCCCTGGCAGGACATCTTATGTTTTATAAAATGATGATTTGGGGAGTCCTAACAATTGAAGACATACCCTTTGAAATGATTAATGACTTGTATGGGCACCAAAAATGTTTGAAGTATAACAAATATTTTAAGAGATTTCTTTTGTGATTATTCAGCAATTCAGGGTTGAAGTTTGTGGTTGAAAGAGAGCAAACAGAATTGAAATGTTGTTCAATCGTCCTCGTTGAAAATGCACAAATATGGATGGAAAGTGAATATATCAGTTCACTTTTTCTCTCTTCCAAAATTCCATTAAAGCAACAATAAAAGATTTTTCAGGCATAAATCCACAATTATTTGGAGGAATGAGAGAAGAGAAAAATAAAGAAAAAATAGTCAAATATGGAAAGTAGACAATTTGCTGGCAAATTTCTGAGAGAATCCCAGAAAATTGAGTATTAAGAGAATTTCGAAAGCACATGATGCAATTTGGATTTCCTAAAGCCCAGTAATATGTAATGGTACTGAAATCTAGAGTAAAGGGAATGGCATATACCATGCTGAACCTGAGAGAGGTCTGCTATACTGCAATTACTCATGGTCTTTCTCAGAGGCTTCCAACTGCAGGTCTTGTAACAAAAGAAAGTTCCTACTTTCCTTCCAAAGATTATTCATATGTGGGACTGCTGAAAGCAAAGTCCAAAAGCAAAGAAATACTTCCTACTGTCAGTGTTTTTTAACTCACATGAGTTAAGTGGAAAAGGTTTAGAAAGTACATAAAATTTCATGAAGCTTTCTGAAATAGAAGAGAACAGATTTCTTTCTGAACTTAAATGAAAAAGAACTCCTGAGAAGGACCCTTTTATTGTATGGTTGACATATTAAGGAGAGACGACAGAAAATCAATTCTAGTGACAAATATTCAGAGCCTATTTCTAATGGGTCAAGACTGAGGGCTAGCTAGATTTTAATGTTTTAGTCTTGAAGAAGGTTGATTTCATTCTGTAGATTAGGAATGGAAAAGGAAATCTGTGGGTAGGCATATCATTCTATAAAGAAGTTGTACTGTGAATAGCTGAGAATGTCACCAAGCATGTCTCAGAGAAATCTAGAGACAGGAAAATAAACAATGGTCTTTTGTTATCACAGAGCAAACCCAGCAGCCTAGCCTGGGTACTGGTTCAGAAGCATGCTCTTAGGAGACTTGAACATAGGAACAAAAAATTAATCAAGATAATTACTACAGGTAAAAGAAAGATTATCATAGATAGAGATAAAATGAATCTCTTGAAAGACAGTATAAACTGGGATATGTTTAAGTCAACCAGCGGGAGTACCTGACCACAGAAGAATATGGAGATTGATACTGAGATGTTATACAGAAAGAGAAATTAGCAGAACATTTGATGTCTGATTGGGGCTGTGTTGTGTGGAGTACCTATCAATCTAAAAATCACAAACTAGAAAATTTACAAATGTATAAATTAAAATCTTTACGAAAGGTAAATACTTTCTAAGCCCCCAAAAAAACCTTACCATAGAATACTTTTGAAAATAGCACTCAGGTTCTAAACATGAAGAATTCAGTATTTATTTTCAGTTCCGTAGATCCTGCGTGCAAGTTGCAGCCTGACGGCCTGAGTCCCCAGAGATCTTAAACTCGGGATAACTTGGGTACCTGGTCCGTTTGTCCAGTCCAAGCAGCAGCAAAGAAGGCGGTGGCTGCAGGCAGTCCAGGATACCCCGCAGGGCCCAGAACCCACACCTGGCTGACCCACAGGAACTGCTGCTCTGCCTACCTCCTGTGTGCAGATCGCTGCCTGGAGGCTTGAGTCCCCAGAGATCTTAAACTCAGGATATCTCAGGTACCTGAGTCAGCTTGCCCAGACCCAGCAGCAGCAAAGATGGCCACATTATTTCAATATGAAGTAGAAATAGGGCTTTCGAGGACAAGTCCTACAGTGATGTTCAAAGTAATGTGTTGGGGTGTCCAAATGACCAAGAATAGCCTCTGCCAATTTTGATTGTTAGATTGATATGATTAAGAACTGCCTAAGGCATAGCTGTGGTTGTACCTGTGAGGGCCATTCCAGAATGGATTAGCCAGAATATGAAGTCATGCCTGTATATATACTGCACCCAGAGAGAATAAAAAGGGGGGAAAGAGGAATATGGTTGCATGCCAGTAGCTCTCTTTTCTGCTTTCTGTTCTTCTGAGATGTGACGAATACTTCTCCCCCACAAGGAGCTGCCTGCCACCTTGCCTTCTCTGTTCTTAGTACAAGTTGATCCTTCCTCCCTTATGTCACTTTGCTGGGTATTTAGCACAGAAACTAAAACTAATGCACTATATATCATCTCTTTAGAACATTTAAAAATGTTCCCTATGAAGAAGACAAAAGGCCAGGAAAAATGGATTATAATCATGTAGAAAAATACTCTATATAGGCTAGAGATACAATACTCTTCTAGATCAGCCCACCAATATGTGTAAGGCTGTTACTTTGAGACCGGATATCATATAAAGTAGGTATGGTTGTCCATGTTTGTTATCCCTACATTTGGGAGGTAAGGCAATAGGATCATCAGACTATCATGGTTACCATTGACTAGACAATGACCTTGAGGTCAGCCTGAGATACATGAGAACCCATCTCAAAGAATGAGTTAAAAACTACTCCCTCATAGTGAAACATCCTAGCCATTTACATATAAATTTCAAAGACATTAATAAATATTGGTAAGCATTTAATAAAAAAACTCTTTTCTCTCTCATATTATGAACTGTTTGTGACTTGGGACCTTGAAAATGACTGAATTATTAATCCCAATTTTCAAAATCTGTAAAATTACAGAATACCTACACATCCATGACTTTCATGACATACCCATGAAACTTAATGGCCAACAACTATTTGTAAAAGCATATGGAAGCTGGAAATGCCTGCAGGGGCACAACATAAAACTTCTGCAGCTTTATCACTGATACACTACAGATGTGATACACAAATAAGCCATATGACTGACTATACATCTCAAGTATAAGTCATCTAGCCAACTTTCTGAGATGTAGGGGTAGAAGCACTGAGGATGTTGGCATATTTTGAGTTAAGTTAGTTGATTGGTTTAGTTTTTACAGTGCTCAAGATAAAACCTGAGGTCTTGTGCATATTAGGCAAACATTGCAACCCTGAGCTCCAACCTAGTCTTTTGTGGCTCCTGTAAGCAATCAGAGATGACTGATCCAGTTCCTGATACATATAAATACCCTAAACTATAACATTTTCCCAAATGTATTCAACTATAATTTGTGATGGCAATGATTAAGAAATTCAGCAAAATATTGTTACTCTATGAAGATTCAGTTGCATTAACCATGTACTAGCATGATTGATAGATGAGATGCAGGAGCAAGGATTATAAATTATCATCAGAGAATTGTTGCTGTTGGTTATATCTTCAGAAATCAAAGCTAATCCATCTTTTTAAAAGATTTATTGTATGTGTATAAATGTTTCTCCTGCCTATATGAATGTATGTATACCACACATGTGCCCAGTACCCACAAAGGCCAGAAAAGGATGTCACATCCACGGAGACTAAAGGATAGTTGTGAGCCACCATGTGGGTGCTAGGAATCAAAGCTGGTTCCTCTACAAGACCAACCATGTTCTAAACCACTGAGTCAATTCTCCACAGACACTCCAAGTGATATTTTTGATGAGCATGGAAAAGAAATGTTTTTGAGAATATATAACACAGCTTTACATAGTTGTAGTCTCTGTATATAAAATATTTAACCTTTCGCATGTTAATATGACTTCTTTATACAGTTTTACTTATTGCTTATAATATTCTTGCTTATTTAGCTTGGCAATGTGATTAATTTCTTGTCACCATTATCATTTACAATTTGAGCCCTTTACAGAAATGATTATTTTCTATTACTTAGAGCTTCTGTAAAGAAAAGTCTATATTTTTTAATATGCATGTTATCACCAGTGATTATTCGCTGTTCTTATGTCTGAATTTAATTAGATTACTTATATTACTGAGATTCAAGAAATACAGTCCCAACATAATTTCTAATCCCCAATCTGGGGCAATAAAATATAATGTAAAGTGGGGTTTAAAGATAACCTCAACTTACACTCCAGAAATTGAATATATAGAGAGATATGTATATGTATATATATGTGTGTGTATGTGTATATATATGTACACACACACACCATTTAGTTAGCTCAAAAGAAATCACCACTAATTTATTTTTCTAGACTTAGAAAGAGTCCAAGCTATTGTGAAGGGTGTCATCTCCCGAATTTCCGTCTCAGCCTGCTTGTCCTTTGAGTATAGGAAAGCTACTGAATTACTCGAGTTGATTTTATAGCCGGCCAC
>BDUI01000037.1:851013-863809 GCA_002335545.1 Apodemus speciosus | reverse complement strand
TGTAGTTTAATAAGGTCCCATTTGTCTATTCTTGATCTCAGGGCATAAGCTATTGGTGTCCTGTTCAGGAACTTTCCCCCTGAGCCAATGTCCTCCATGGTCTTCCCCTTTTATAGTAGGCCATGCCTACCTGGCTGTTGCCAGGTAACTATGGGGTGGAGTTTAGACAGAATGCTAACAGTTGGAACCTCTTGGCTCAGAAGACTTGGAAAACTTCTAAATGTTCCCATGTACCTATTTGGACAGACACATTTTACTCAAACCCATATGTAATGTTTACTATTTGTCTGTAAAAATCTCCCTTAGTAGAATTGGAATCCCAAAATTTAGCATCACAATTCTGCTTGCATGGTGGCAGTTCTAGGTGTTTGCTCCTATATGTCAAGATTTCGAATCACTCTGCCATGGTTGAATAGAATGAGGCTTGGCCCTTGCCCAGGGTCTGAGATTTCTGTAGCAATCTTTCCCTCAATTTGGGGCTCTAAGGAAGAAAAAGCTGTGGTAGTTTAAATAGAAAATGTCGCTGGAGACGGCTCAGAGGTTAAGAGCACTGACTGCTCTTCCAGAGGTTCTGAGGTCAATTCCCAGCAATCACACGGTGGCTCACAACCATCTGTAATGGGATCCTATGCCCTTTTCCGGTGTGTGTCTGAAGACAGCTACAGTGTGCTCATGTAAATAAAATGGATCCATCTTTTAAAAAATGTTTTAAAAAGAAAAAGCAAAAAGAAAATATCCTTCCATATTATTGGACAATTTAAACACTTATTCTACAACAGGGAAAAGTCTCTGGGAGGCTTGGTGATACAGGCTTGTGGAGGAAGTCTGCCAGTGGGATTGGGCTTTGAAATTACAGTCTCTCTCAACTTCCAGTTTGGTTTCTGCTTTGTGCTTGGAGTACAAGCTGTGAGTCCTCAGCCTCCTGCTCTCCGCCTACTGCCATGTTGTCTCTTCATGCTGGGCTCTAACTTTCTAGAACCATAAGCCAAAATAAAATCTTTCTTCCCTAAGTTGCTTTAGTCGTGGTGCTTTATCACAACAAGTGATAGTAGGAGTGTGTGCTTGTCTGAATAAGAAGTTTGTATAAATATGCAAAATCATGACCAAGTTTAGATTTGATAAAGCCTGAAATGTTTGGGAGCCCTTTATAAGCAAAAGAAATTCAAACTTATGGGTACAGTGGACATATAAAATTTACTTGCAATAAAAGGAAATTACAAAGTKATTTGCAAAGGCTGACAAAGTACCAGGCATGCAAACTAAGAAAAGTGGAATGATATTTGTACTAATTAGCCACTTAATACCTCTCCATAATGTGTATTTCCCTATGTGAAATTTCAATTGCCTTAATCATTTCTTCACTAAGCAACAATTTCATGATAGTTTCATGTCCAGAGAAGAGAAGGACAAGTTTGTCTCTCTATGTCATGATTGGTCAAAATTTGGTTTGTTGATGTAGATTATAAAATGTCTTTACTTTGATGGCTCATTACAGAAAGTTATTTAAGCATCTACTCTGTTGTTAAATTTAAGAAATCTACCCTATGTCTTTGCATACAATCTGAAAGAATTTAAAATATACTTCATGGAACCTGGTTCAATATATTGAAACTTTGTATCATTTTCATTAAAATTTCAGAAAAATATGGGGGTAATTTTTTCCAGTGTCTGAAACTGAATGTTAACGTCACTTTCCTGGTGCAGTAGAAGTTATGACATCTTGTGACACGACCCTTCTGGAGTCAGAAAAAGAAATGTCTCTGAATGGTTCATATGAATCTTCCAGAAACTCACTCCAACATGAGATAACTTGCAATAATTTAGCAATACCTGCTAAAGATACAGGCATCTAAAGAAGAAGAAGAAAATAAGATAAAAGAAAAAATGAAATTTGAATAGAACCAGATGAACAAACAGAAGAAAGGGAGAAAAATGGCACAAGAAACATATGTAGACATTGACACACATTTGCACATACAGGAATTCATAAAAAAAAACTAGAAGCCATAATATATATATAAAGTACCTATGAGATTAAAACAAAACTAATATCCTGGTATTCATGAAGAACCAAAATACCACTTAGTTCATTTAGTGTGGTCATCTACTGCTGTGCTGGGCATAGAGTCTGCCCTTAACAGTGTTTGGTAGGCAGTTTAATTTATTAGTAGGACGTTCTAAAAATCAGAAATAAATTCTGAGGGTTTTTTTCCAAGTTTCTTTTTGTTATTTTTATATATTAGAGTTATTATTGAAAAGAAAAGAGTAAGGGTCCTGGAGAAATGGCTCAGTTGTTAAAAAACACTTGCTGCTTTTGCAGAAGACCTGTGATCCATTCCCAGCACTCATGTGGTAACTCATAATCCAGTCCCAGGAGACCTGACACCCTCTTTTTGTCTCTATAGACACCAGGCACACATGTGGTGTACACACCTAACCTACAGTCAGGCAAAATACTCATACACAAAAACTAAAAGTAATAAATATTTTTAAAAATTAAAAATAAAACATTGAATAAATATTTTAAATAATTTTATAACATTTTTGCAAATGTTGCTATGCAAATAAACAATTCACAGTTCTGGGTTATAACCTCTTAAATTTAATTTATAAAAAGGAGTCTACATTATAGGCATGTAAGTTTATGTTAAGGAGTGAAGTTGTTTTATAAACATGTATGTACTCTCAGAATCTCATCACTTCTAAAATAGATTGCAACATTTCCCCTAAACCTAGTAGTTCCAACTTACATCAGATCTTCTTGTTTTTATCCTTAAGTGTAGCATCTGATCAGAAAAATCTGTATCTATTTGCCTGGTGATGGTCTTAGAGGTTTTCCAGTTTAGTGAGGAACACAATTACAGTTCAGGTCTCTGTCACTACATTATTCTGGGCAGAGTCCAGTTGACTTGGAAATTCTGAGTTCCATGTTCCTCCCGTGTTGTGTATTTGCACGTCTTGGCATCTTGGGGATTTACTGCATTGAGTTAGCATGTTGGAAATGATGACTGCATAGTGGAAGCTCTCCAGTGCTGTGCTTTGTGAAATTAATACCTGTCCTGAGATTTTGTATCTGTGGAATCAGAAAGAAACAGGAAAATATATTTGTAAAATCAAAAGAGAGAGAGAGAGAGACAGAGACAGAGACAGAGACAGAGACAGAGAGACAGAGAGAGAGACAGAGAGACAGAGAGAGACAGAGAGAGACAGAGAGACAGAGAGACAGAGAGAGACAGAGAGAGTGTGTGTGTGTTCTGTATCCCCATTGAGACTCCATTGGAGAAAATTAATTTCTTGTTTGTGAGTGATTATCAATTGGAAATAGCTTCTGGGTTGGAGATGGGGACATGTGTCGACTTCTGTCAGTGCTCTGACACATCTGGGACAGACCCCTGTAGGTCCTGTACATGTGCCATAGTTTCTGTGAGTTCATATGTATATTGGTCCTGCTGTGCATAGAAGGCCATGTTTCATTGGTGTCCTCTACTCCCTCTGGCCCTTACAATCCTTCTGTCTCCTCTTCAGCATGGTTCCTTGAGCCATGAGTAGAGGGGGTTTGATGGAGACATCCCAGCTAGGACTCAGTATTGAAAAGTCTCTCACTCTCAGTGATATCTGGCTGTGGGCATCTGTATTCGTTCCCATCTGCTGCAGAAGGAAGCTTTTCTGGTGATGACTGAGCAAGAAGGCACTGACTATGAGAATAGCAAAAGTCACTCAGATTCATTTTGTTGGTACTTGAGCATGACAGTGGTATTTGGTTTTCCCCTAGGTCCCTGATCTATCTAGCCTAAGGTTCTTGGCCACTTGAGCAGTGTCAGGGATAGGGTCTATCTAAGGGAATGGACCTTAAATCCAATCAGATATCGGTTAGTTAAGGTTAGTTAATTTCACAATATGCCTCCACTCTAGTTCAATGACCCAACTAAGGTGACCCTAAAAACATTCAATCTAGCTAAAGCACCATACAAGGACTTCAAAATAGCTATGATGAATATGTTAAAGGTCCTTAAAGAAGATGTGAATATAGACATTAGCAAAATCTAGGAAAAGGCAAAGAAACAATGAAATGAAATGAAAAAAAAAGTTCAAGACAAATAGAATCATTAAAGGAAACCTAAAATGCATGTTTGTACATGTGTTTAAATACATGTGCATATTCATGTGCATGTTTATGTGTGTGCATGTATGTATGTGCATGTTTGTGTRTGTGCATGCATGTGCTTGTGTGTATGGGTGCATGAATGTGCATATTTGTGCATTCTCATGTTTGTGCCTGTGTGTGTATGTGTAAATTCTGTTAACATATGAAAGACAAAATGGGATGAGACATTTTTTGCTTCACTGTCTTTCCGCTCCCTTCCCCCCCACCCAGGCTAGGCCCACATTCACACAGAGACCGATCATTTTAAATTATTTTAATATTGTCTCAACCATCAATTTAGTCATTTCCTCTTTTTATTTTGTGTAAAGCCAAGAATTAGAAAGGATGAAGTGATTTGGTTTCAAGTCATGAAAGCTTTTCATTCTCAGTTTCTGGGAAATAGACCAAGAAAGATTTACCAAGTCTTATTAAATAACTCCTGGTTATTCACAAAGTACCACCTTGCTTAATTCAATATCCTCCAAAAGACTTCAGAAGACACAGTATTTCTATTTTCATTATACTTTTGGTCTCATTAATTTTTTGTTCCAACAAATTTTATTTTATAGGCAATAAGATCTAATTTGAATCTTGATTGAAATTGTATCTAAATTATAAAAATCTAAAAGGAGACAGAACTTGAACACAAATAAGTATCAGTATAGAACTAACTCCTACCCCCAAATCATATGAATATACAGTACAATTTTAAGAATATGACCAGAAAGAGAATTTCATCTTCACTAGTCTGGTAGACAGTAGATAAAATATTCTATGAAAGTGAACTATCAGGATGAGGTAGCACAGATATGTTTTCTAAAAATTGAAATATAATATCGAATAATTCAGTTCAAGTAGGCAAATACTAAAATATCCAGTTCAAGAAGGTAATGTAGTTACTATTGGGAAAGAGAGAATGGAAGTCAAGGACTATTTTCTTTCTTAATCTTATACTCTAAACTAGAGTTTAGATGTTTATAACTCTAAACATCTAAAATGTTTATGTAACACTTATAACTTTAATATAAAACTAAAACTTAAAATATATGTCACTGGGCCGGTGACATGACAAATGGCAAACGCCCTTGGCAGACAAATTTAAGTAGCTGAGTTCCACCCCTGGGCTCCACCACAGAAGAAGAGAACTGGCTCCCAAAAGTTAACCTTTGACCTCATCATGCAAAGGTCCTAGACTCCTGCTACTTTGCCTGGAGCAAGAGGAATGCATAGCATAATTTTAACAAAATACCTTTGTCTCATCATGTAGCTTGAATGCATATCCACAAAAGCTGGGTCCTACCTTTGAGCTCCATCATTGTAAAGAGTCTACTATCTTTCCCACGAGACCTACCTCGACCAGCTAGCCAATCTACTAATGAATGACAGGCTCACATTTGGTCAGGCAATGTGCCACTGTCCTTATGGATTCAACTCTTTAATTTATGTCTCCATAGCAATCAGCTAACATCCAACTTTTCTTTCCAAGTAAATAGCAGTAAGATGGAACTTGGCATGCCTGTTCTTTCAATGACTTTCTCTGCATTTCATATGCGTGAAACTCTCACACACAGGCTATTACTTGTTGATGATAGTTAAACACATAACAGATTAGAGAAATACACCGAGAGATAGCATGGATGCAAGCACCCCTGAAGAAGGCTTCATGAGGAAGGCAAAAGAAAGGGCATCTACAAGTCAAAGATGGAAGCCTTGGGAGAAGCCAAGCATGCCAACACTTTGCTTTTGTAGTCTTAAAGTATTGACTTTAAGGGGCTGAAAAACTGTATATCCCTCATGTAGAGCCACTTCCTTGTCAAGGTCCCAGGTAAGCCAAGGCAATTAACTTGCTACAAATGTGTAACATAAGAATAAACAGTTACTATCACAAGTCAGATGCCCACTGTGCAAACCTATGGAATATATTTTTGGCTGTGCAGGGTGGTGACTAAATTTTACAGCTTTGTCATTACAGCTTGGCAACAATGATCTCTTGGTCCCTTCAGCTGCCAGGTCTTGCCTGTGGTTACCAAATTGCAGTTTAACAATACAAAATAAAAACTTCCCACCACCTTCCATGGGGAGAACAATTTGGTTGGCTTGGTGCTAAGTGCCTCCCATGGTAAACTGCATTAATATCATTAAAGATTTTTTTTAACTCTATTATAACCAAAGGAAAAATCTCCATTGACCCCAAACAATTAGGAAAGTTTTTTCTTTTTTTTTTTATTGGATATATTCTTTATTTACATTTCATTTCCCTTTTTCCTGGTTTCCCCGCCCCCCCACATGTCCCATATGTCTTTTTACCTCTCCTCCCCCCCCATCCCCCTATTCACCCCTTCCCACATCCCTGGTTTTGTATTCTCCTACACTGCTGCAATGGGTCTTTCCAGAACCTGGGTCCACTCTTTCTAAGAGAATTTTTTGTAAAACCGACGTTTTGAAGTTTGATGTGAATAAACTGATTGTGTTCTGGTGTGATTTCTTCACTTCTTCAGCTAATACATTCTGTTTTGATTTTCTAATAACATATAATGTATATTTTTTACTGCCTTAGAATTTAAACAAGTAAAAAAAAACAGTTCCCTATCACTGAAAATATTGATCATGTCTAAACCAAAGATGTATATCCTAGATTTTGTTCAGGATAAATTCCATTCCATTCCTGGGCATATACCCAAAAGATGCTCCACCATACCATAAGGACACATGCTCCACTATGTACAAAGCAGACTTATTTATAATAGTCAGAATCTGAAAACAATCCAAATATATATCAACCAAAGAATGGATGCAGAAAATGGGGTTCATTTACACAATGGAATACTACCCAGCTATTTAAAAAAATGAGAACATCATGAATTTCGCAAGCAAATGGATGGAACTAGAAAATATCCTGAGTGAGGTAACCCAGACTCAAAAGGATATCATATGTACTCACTGATAAGTGGATATTAGTCAAAAAGTTCAGAATATCCATGATACAACTCACAGACCATATGAAACTTAAAAGAAGAAAGGCCCAAGTGTGGATGCTTAAATTCCACATAGGAGGAGTAACAAAATAATCATGGAAGGCAGAGGGAGGGGGGACCTAGGTGGGATAGGGAAGCGGGAAGAAAGGAAGGAGGGCGGGATCAGGTACAGGAGAGACAAGAGAATAGCCCAGAGCACTAGAAGAATGAATGGAAATATGTTACAGTGTTCGGAGGGGAGTCAGGGGAACCACTAGAAAGGCCCAGACAAGTTACAGCTAGAACAATTGCCTAGCATATGTGATGGTATGGGAATAGTCTCAACACATGCATGTATGTGCACACACACATATACATACACACTCATCTACACACATATACACAAGCACACACACACTTAATAAAATTAAATAAAGTCATTAGAGCACTCAATTACTTTTAGAACACTAATGTAATGAATAATTTACAAAGTTTGAAAGTATGAATATAATCTCCATTGTCAGGTTATTAAAGTGTTACATATTATCTATTTACAATAATGAATAAATATTTTTTCAGAAAATTTCTTACTGAAGTAGTCTCCATTGTCATATTGAATAACACTGTTCAATCATAAAAGTTCTGAATTATTGCGAACATAAAATTTAATGTTTGAAATCACTGTTGCTTATGGGCAGTAAGTTTGGTGTTTCACTTTTCAGTAATGAATTGTATTCTGGTGGGTTTAAAGAACTTCATTAGGTATCACACTGAAACGAATTTTCACGCAA
Organism: Apodemus speciosus; assembly: GCA_002335545.1. Taxonomy (NCBI): domain Eukaryota; kingdom Metazoa; phylum Chordata; class Mammalia; order Rodentia; family Muridae; genus Apodemus; species Apodemus speciosus. Next base: position 855,920 of record BDUI01000037.1, on the reverse strand, counting down.
GATTCATCTAACTTGATTATTTATTACTTAACATTGAACATTAAATATCTCAACAAGGATACACAATTACTGATGGACTCCAAATGTCACATAAAAATGAAATAATAGCCCATAGAGCAAGAAAGGCTGACAAGAATTCTTCCAAAATAATGTCTGTGACCCATCCTTTAGTTACAGATGCCCATTCAGTGTGATTAAAAATAGACAAGAAATTTGGGGTACTAAGATACCCTCTGACCTCCAAAAATACTCCATCCCTCTCTTTCGTGTTAAAATTAGTAGCCTAAATCAGTCATCCATTGCTTCATAAGAAAGCATCGAAACTCGATGACATATCAATGTATTACTTAAGCTTGAGGTCACGGCTATGCAATTCTGCTCTTTTGTGTGGCTCACTCATGCAGCCCAGATGTCTGCAGGAGTCAGTAGGCTTGAGGTTCTAAGATAGTCTCCCTCATCTACAGCTGATGCTCGTGAATAGCTGAAGTCACCTAATTTTCCTCCGCATGGCCCCTCAGTGGGAAGCCTCCTGAAAAATACATTTGAAATGTTAGGCACAATAAAGGTTTCGCTGGTCTTTTTTTTTTTTTTTTTAAATGGCTATTCTCCTTTTGTTTTATTTTTCTCTTAATTTTTATTTATGTGAGTACACTGTTAGCTGTCTTCAGACACCCCAGAAGCGAGCATCTGATTCCATTGCAGATGGTTGTGAGCCACCACGTGGTTGCTGGAATTTGAACTCAGGACCTCTGGAAGAGCAGTCAGTGCTCTTAACTGCTGAGCCATCTCTCCAGCCCCTTCTCTGAAGTCTTTTTCACAGAGTGAGTGTACTAAGTAGGCTGTTTGTACAAATAAACAAAATGCCCTGGATCTTGTAGCCTAGGACCCACCCAGCATCAATGAGAGGGCAGCTATGAAGGTCCAAGGAGCCAGAAACACGAGTGGAGAAAGGGAAACTTGAAAGTTGGAAGCTCCAAAGGAGCCACAGGCAAGAGCTGCAAGCTATAGTGACCATGAGAGTTCCTGAGAGCCACCACCAAGATAAAGAGGCATGGGTCCTGGCAGCCTAGAAGCAGGGATACTCGCTGCCGGGTCCTAGACTGCCAAAATTCAAAGCCCAGAGTAATACACCAAGAGCTTCAAGTTTCTGACTCTCAGATCCTGGAGTCCTGCACCTCAGTTTCTCCATTTTGGGAACTATAAGCCTCTAGATATGAAGGCCTATCCTCTAAACCTCTGGTACTCAACCGAGAGGCAGAGCGGCGGTTGACAACACAGAAGGAAGTTGTTTATTGTTAATTTGCAATTTGTGTGTGCATAGAACAAATTTTAAAACCTTCAAATAGCCATTTCTGGCAATTATACATGAACCACTTTGCTGCCGGTCTTACCTCTCCCTTGTTTATGGACATATTGCAGAATTTTTACCCTTCAAGGCCTCAGTGGGTTTTTAAGGTGATAAATTTTTATTTGGTTCACACTTGAGACAGCACAGGAATATGATAAGGGATCATGAGAGGAGTTACTGAGAAATTCTTATCTACATTCTGCCTGAAAACTCCTCAGAATGTTTGAGACACAACCCTGTGCCTTTTCATGTCTGGCATGATGCTGATGAGGAGAAAACCTTCCCAGACTAACACGAGCTAGCCAAGATTTATTTATTTATCCATAATCCCTCTGTTTATGTGTTCTCAAATGACTAATGAGGCCAATCTGGAGCTGGCAGATTTTGCCACAATTTAGACAGATGGTTTCAGTATATGTGCATAAAGAAAGTAATGCTGGAAATGTAAAAATAAAGATACACTGTATGCCATCTGTGTACAGTGTGTTTTCTTTTTCTAGAGAGAACAAGCATACAGGAAAGGAACATGGAAAAGTTTCAGTGTCACTTATTCACACAATGTGATTGTCTTATCTTCCATGCCTCTGCAGTAACTACTGCTAATAACTACCCTCACACAGAGATGCTCTCTTTAGCCCAACCACTTTGAGAATTCTACAGATGATCTCTGATTGTTGCTTTTAGAAATCTCACAGAAGCAAGCTTGAGAGAGAGAGAGAGAGAGAGAGAGAGAGAGAGAGAGAGCTCCTGAAGAAAACACATCCTTTCTCTAACCCTGAGCTTGTCCAAGAACTGAAACATAACAGTACGTATGGGGAAATTTTAATGTAAACCAGCGCTGACCACTTTTCAATCTTTGGCTTGGTAATGTATTTCTGAACCTTCTGTTCTTACCCAGTTATCTGAGTATTAGTGTGAGGTCCCAGATGGGAACCATTTGACAACTTGATACATTTTAAATTTATTACATACAGCCTAACACAATGAGAATATGTTTGCTCATTCATTTATTCACATATATTCTTTATGAATATTCATCAAACACTTCCTTTTTTCTATCAAACATGTCCTTTGTATAAGACAGGCAATTGCTCTGAAACACATGTATGAATATACACATTGGCTTTATTTCCAAAAAAACACATACATATTCTACAAATATGTCAACAAATTTTGATTCAGTATGTTAAATGCATGGCTTCTTATAGTTTTGTTGTCAATTGCTATGATTGTAAAATAACAATAAAGAAATAGAATGCAGAGAGAAGATATATTCAATTGTACCACATGTTGCCTAGAAATCTGTGTTACATAGGTACCACTTAAAGTAATTTGCATTCCAGCTGTTTGTGATGGTTGAAGAGGTTGTGTTATATGTGAGTCCTGTAAGTGGATGTAAGGCATAAAGTGTCACTGTGTGTATCAAGTCTCTTACAACTCTGTAAAAATAAGTCTGAGGACAGAACCAAGTCTGGGAGCAAAGAGCCCGGAGCTCAATGTGCACACACCACTACAGGGATATTCCAAATTCAAAACTATAACTTTGCCATCCACTTTGTTGTCAGGGCATGCGCAATGTTCAAATTTAATGCTTGTCAACTAGATAGATGCAGATGATGCTTAACGGATAAAATGTTTCTTTCTGATTGTGTTTGTGGAGAGATTGTGGAGAGGTTGTGTGTGTAGAGATCAGCAGTTGAAGTCATAAACTGAGCAAATGAGACCCACCTTCTGCAGTGCAGTAGATGTCGTGCAATCCATCAAGGGCTTGAATATAAAAAAGAAAAAGCAGAAGGTTGAATGTGTTCCTTGCTTAAACTGCAATGTCAATTCTACCTTTCTCTTAAGTTGTCAGTATTTCTGGTTCCAAGGTCTTTGGAGACCATCTGGACCTACACATTTGTATGCACAGGGCTTCCAACTTGCTAATAAAAGATCATAAGTTCTTATAACACCCCAAATCATGGGAGCAAATCTCTTATTTTAAAAGTCTCTCTCTCTCTCTCTCTCTCTCTCTCTCTCTCTCTCTCTCTCTCTCTCTCTCTCCCTTTCCCCTCTCTGTCTTGTACATATATATGCATATAGATATATACTAGATATATAGATCTATATGTATATAATAGACAATAGACACAGATATATAAATATATGGAATATGGATATATATATTAACAATATATGTGCAAGCACAACTATGTGTGTAGGTGTGTAACTTAAGATATATAATCCTTAAGAAGTAAATATTATATAGGTAGAAATAGAATACATTTTCAGTTAATCCTGTAGAATTTAGTATGTTTTTCAGAATATCAAAATAAACAAGACATTATTTAATTTTTCCTAGATTTCTTGTACATTTTCTATATTCTATGTTATCAAGTCTTCTGTTTCTAGTAGCTCACCCCCAATGAATATGCAAACACACACATTGTAAATTTCATACACACACTGTAAATTTCACACACACACACACACACACACACATACTGTAATTATGTGAGACCATAGCTCAGAGTTTCTTTACTATCCATCTCTTTCAATTTCATTGTATCAACTTTAAGACTATTTTAAGTAACCAATTTAAGAGAGCTGAATACACTGCTAACCTGGATTTGAGCTGGGCTCCTTCCCACTTTCTAAACAATCGTATCTACTCAGAGGAGTCAATAAAGACCAAAGGCCCCACCTCTGTGCCCTTCCTCCATCCAGCACTAATTCTAGCAGTTTATTTGTTCTAAATCAGAAGAAAAGAACTCAGACCACTGAAACAGTTTGACTTTTCCCAGATAGTTTGATAGAGATAGGTTATATTTGTTCACAGTCTCTTTCAAAGTACTATATATGACCTATTTTACAAAATATCATATGCCCTAAAGAACATACCAAGAATCCCTTTAGGCTAAATTCAATTCAATTTGACTTATATATCTGCTAAGATAGCAACTTGACCCTTAAAAGAAAGAATTAATTCTGAAAAATAAATTCAAAGTATTAAACCTAAGATATAGTATTTAAGCAAGGAATGAATTTGTTTCTCTCATAGAGAGGAGTCCAAGAGTTAAAGTGAAACCTTGGCAGTTCAAATGTCCAATTTCGATAGTAGTTCTGAAGGTGATTGCTCTACCTCATATAACCTTCTATGTGATAAAATAAACTAAGATGCAAAGACATTGTAGATATATTCATTTTTTATAACAAAAATACAAAAGAAAGCCTTCATGTATACCTGAATAATCAGCATTGGCATGGCTATGACAACTATACAGAATGGCTAGAAAATGTCATTCCTTACTAGGTAGAGTGCAGAGTGCCTGATACCTGGTCACTAAAGAAGGGGGACTTGGTGTTGCTGGAGTGTCATTGGTCTCTGTTGAAAGTACCGATCCACTTAGAAAAGGATGTGTAGAAAGGAAGAGAGGAAATAAAAGACTCAGAGACAGGGAACAGGCAGAGAGAGACTATGAAAGTCTAAAAAAGATTCTCCTGAACTGACCCTAAATCTGAAGTTGTGAACTTTTCAAAAGGAATCACTCTGAGTCCACTGTAACCCTGTTCTCTC
>BDUI01000037.1:816973-850193 GCA_002335545.1 Apodemus speciosus | reverse complement strand
TGTGTATGTGTATGTGTATGTGTATGTATATGTATATGTATATGTATATGTATATGTATATGTATATGTATATGTATATTTATCACAGAATCGAATACATATTTATCACTGTATTTGTACATATTTATTCCTCCATGGTTTGTTGCATCTTCAGATGTACAGTCTCCTGATATATAAAAGGTTCTTTCATGCAGCATGCTAAATCTTCGTTCCAGGCATGTGAAGATTATTAATAAATTTCATCCACAAACGTGTGTCTTGGTGCTCTTACAAGAGATTCAACTTAGAATAATACTTCATTTACCATTAAATCTTCTTCATTGGCTCAGTAGTACTGTTCTCCAAATACAGTAGCCATTCATTAAGTGAGTGAATGAAAATACTTTAGGGATCCTTCAACATAACCAAGCTCCAGAAGTTTTCAATCCACATTCAAGTTTCTTTATGGTTCTTAGTGATTCAAAATGAACTATTTGCCTTAGAAATATGATCCTAAGCATATGAAACCAACTGAATAAATAAAGTGCAAAATGCTTACTAGTTTATGGGAACCTATCACCTCAGTCTGGAAGTCCAGGCCTACAGGGGTTAAAAAAAAGAAAAACAACTTTCCAGAAAATACATAAGTTTTCAACTTTTTTTTAAGAAAATGGAGCCATCTACAGGCCACATCAACCATGAAACTATAGTTGAATTAGTCATGAAATAGAAAGGCTGGTGCTTTGATTTTTTTTCCAATATTTTTTAAAATTAATTTTACATCCTGATTATAGCCCCCCTCTCCTCTCCACCCAGTCCCACCCTTTCAAATCCCTTCCCTCATAGCCCCCTTTCCTTCTCTTGAGAGAAGGGGAAGCCCCCTTTGGGTACCATCCACCATGGTTCATCCTTTCCCTGAAGGACTAGTCCCATCCTCTCTCACTGAAACCCAGGCAGTCACGGTAGGCAGTCATGGTAGGAGGAAGCGGATCCAATGGCAGGCCACAGAGTCAGAGACAGCCCCCACTCCACTTGTTAGGGCACCCACATGAAGACCAAGCTGCACATATGCAGCCTTACATACGAATATGTAAGGGGTCTAGGTCCAGCTCCTGCAAGTTCCCTGGTTGGTTGGCTCTGTATCTTGTGGTGTCCCCTCCAACTTGTTTACTTCTACCCCCACTCATCCACAAGACTTCCTGAGCTCTGCCTGGTGTTTGGCTCTGGGTCCCTGCATCTGCCTCCATCTGCTTGTCGATGAGACCTCTCAGGAGACAGTTATGCGAGGTTTTTGTCTGCAAGCACAGCAGAGTATTATTAATAGTGTCAGGGGTTGACTTTCTCACATGGGATGGGTCTCAAGTTGGGGCAGTCATGGGTTGCCTGTTCCCTCAGTCTCAGCTCTAACTTCATCTCTGTACGTCTTGTAGGCAAGACAAATTTGGGGTTGAAGGTTTTGTGGGTGGATTGATGTCCCTCCTCTGAAAGTCCTGCCTAGCTGCCAGATTTCTTACAGTTCTTATTTTTCATTTTGTTTTTAACCCTTTTTATCCTTCAATGCATAGTGCTAAGTCAAATAAGAACCAGAGCAGGAAGCGATCATTCCTCCCCTGGATTGATGCAATTGTTGCATCATCTCTTCAACTCTGACCCTCTACAATCACTGCTCAATGAGAGTCAGAAAAAGCCATCAAGTGTGACTTAAGTATACAGCTATTAACTTTTTTAAAAGTTAGTGCATCATACACACACCCAAGAACTAGTGATACAGTTAGAAGGGATGTGCTTGTCTGGAAAGAAATCAGAAAAGCTCATGAAGTAACTAATATGTTCCCTAAAATAAAGAAAGAACAAATAAGCTATGGAGAATGATAAAAACAAGTCCTTTTGAAACCCATAGCAGCCTTTATGTTGAGTCTTGGGGAATGTGTGGCTTAGCATCCTATCCTGTCTTTCTAGACACATGAGAATAAAAATACTAGGGGCAAGGCAAAAATCTGTCATTTGTTGGGGGAATGACTCTCTACTGGGATCAGTATTGAATTTCTCAATGCAAAACTCATTTAGTCCTTACAACTGCCCATGCTGATAGGCATTTCATCTTATTGTAGAGAGGTGAAACCAAGTCTTACAGAAGTTGGGTAACTTGCTAGGTATACAAATCTCATCCAGAGTGAATCTGGTAGCTTACCTCAGCCTGTCTGTTTTGAGATCCCGACCTCTTCATACCTTAGTGATACCAGTACAGTTGACCATGATGTCAAAGCAACCACACAGCAAGAAGTTTATCATTAACCTGCAGGCCCCTCACTGCTGGGAGTCTCGGAGTTTTTAAAGGGTGGTAATCATTTGAGTGAGTGCCCTGCCAGGGTCCATGTCAGTGTAATATTTCATCATTATAGGAAGGGAGAAAAGGAGAGTGAGAGAGACGTGGGAAGAGAATGCAGGACCAAAGTCAGGAGACTGTAACAAGAACATGAGCTCTCTGTCTTTCGAGCATGCCTCTGGTTCAGTAGTAGTCATGGAGGAACAAACTAACAGATGATCTGTGACTTTGCTTCTTAAATACTAAGTTAAAATTAAAGCAAAAAAACATGCTTCTGCAGGACAGATTATGCAACAGCCTGTTCCCAATGCCAAACAGCTTGCTGCTTTTGTTCTGACTGATTTGATCTTTACATGGGCAACTGAGCGAGGATTCAGAATTGAGTGCATCAAGTTGCACCCTGGGTCTTCTTGTTAATTTTAAGCAAAATTTTACTGGCTTCCTCATCTAGTCAGAGGCAGGCATAATTAAACAATAACACATTACTGAAAATTATTCAGAAAATGGACATAGGCTCAGAAGGAAAAGCAGAGTGGGCCCTGCAGGCATTACATTCCTGAACATCGTCCTGAAGAACACATACACTTAATGTATTATATGTAATACATTATACATGTATAATGTATTATAATGTAACTATGTGAATAACTGTGCATGGGGTCCATGTGTTATCAGATGCCTCAATTCCAAGAAATAGAAATCTTTAGAAGAGTTGAATGATGATTGTTTCCTGTGATTGATTTACCCAGCCTGTGTGCATAGACAATGTGTGCATAGGGAATCTCTAGATCGAGGCCTTCAAAACACAGCCACCAGAGTGTTGTCTATTAATCTAGTTCTTGCTTTGGCATTCTATCATTCTATGCTAATGAGAACAAGCAAGTTCCCAAAAATTGTTTCAGTATCTTCAAGCTTATGGGCTACTATTGCCTTACCAAAACTGGTGCCTAAAGAGACCTCTTTCAAATTACTCTAGTTAGTATAAGCTTGAGTTATTTCATTCCTCCTGGATTGCATCTGCTTGTATGGGCAAAAATAATTCTGCTCTCATATTGGTCAGAACCAAGACTCATTCTTTTATTTTTTTATTTTCTATATTCTTTGTTTACATTCCATATGATTTTCCCTTTCCCGGTTCCCCCCTCCCCATAAGTCCCATAAGCTCTCTTCCTTCTGCCCATTCCCCAATCACCCCCTCCCTCCCACTTCTCTGTCCTGGTACTCTACTACAATGCTACATCAAACCTTTCCAGGACCAGGGCCCTCTCCTTCCTTCTTCTTGGGAATGATTTGATATGTGAGTTGTGTCTTGGGTATTCAGAGTTTCTGGGCTAATATTCACCTGTCAGTGACTGCATTCCATGTGTGTTCTTTTGTGAATGAGTTACCTCAGTTAGGATGATATTTTCCAGTTCCAACCATTTGCCTAAGAATTTCATGAATTCATTGTTTTAAATTGCTAAGTAGTATTCCATTGTGTAAATATACCACATTTTCTGTATCCATTCCTCCACTGAGGGACATTTGGGTTCTTTCTAGCTTCTGGCTATTATAAATAAGGCTGCTATGAACATAGTGGAGCATGTGTTCTTACTGCATACCTGGGAATCCTCTGGGTATATGCCCAGGAGTGGTATAGCAGGGTCCTCTGGAAGTGCCATGCCCAGTTTTCTGAGGAATCGCCAGACAGATCCAGAGTGGTTGTACCAACTTGCATTCCCACCAGCAGTGGAGGAGTGTTCCTCTTTCTCCACATCCTCGCCAACACCTGCTGTCTCCTGAGTTTTTAATCTTAGAGTCTGTGTACAGGCTTATCTCTGCCAAACTGCTCTAGATATAAGATAGGATTGATTCCGCAAAGGAAATATCAGCTCTGCTTTTTTAGAACAAGGGACTATGGTGGAGATACACATGATGAGAGAAGATGGGAACACAAGCTAACACCACAGAAAAGCTAGATGTGGCCTAATGCTTCAAGTCACTTGGGGATGGAAAATGGAAGTGAGAAGGAGGAACCTGTACCCAAGAGCACTCACCCAGCATCGTATCGTGGAGAAACTCAACTGATCTGCAGCTGCATGCGCCACCAAGCTGAGAAAGAGCATCGCTGCTTTATTTACTCACTCATTTATTCACTGTAGGAAGGTGAACATCTATGCAGATGAAAGAATGAATAAACCTCAAGGCTGGGGGATTGCTCTGTGAATATGCAGGTGTGAGAACCTCAGTTAGAGCCACAGAACAAATGCATAAAAGCTAGGCGTGGGGATGTAATATTGTAATCCTTGACCTGGGGTAGTAGAAATAATCAGATCCCTAGGGATCACTCCCTAGATAACATCAGGAGAGCCAGACTAGTGAAAGACAGTGTTTCAAAAATGGAGATGGATGAAAAGAGCGACACCTGAGATTATCCTCTAGCCTACACTCACTCAAAATTATAATATATTACATATAATATATAGATATATTTATCTCATACACACCAAAGTTAAATACAATTTTAAAGAAATAAAGAAGAATTTTCTAAGCTCTACATTGAATATCCCATTTTACAATTAAGAAGGGTGAGGTTCAAGGGTTGAACCTTCACCTAGTTCAATTATGTTCTCATAAAAATGGTCCAAGATTTTAGCCAAGGATTTTGTCTCTTAATCACTATTCTTATAAACCAGATACATTAAATAGAAACTTATTATTGTGAGCCTTGTTGATCTCATAATTCAGAGTTGCTATAGAAGTTTTCATAATCGAAATCTAAATTAACTCTGGACTCCATCTTTTATTAGCCACATAACCTTGGACAGGGAAGTCTGTCTGTACTAGTCTCTATCTCCCTATCTGTAAGAAAGTAACAACACATTCTCTGTTGTGGGGATGAAATGAAATCCCATTTGTGGAAGCACATAGTCAATACTTAATGTTATGTCCATCACATAGTATCAATTAAATGAATGTGGCATTTAAAATACTAAAATAAAATACAAAACACAGTCCATGTTTTAAAGAAAAATAATCATAAAAATAATAATAAAAAGAAACCTGGCATTCACCCAAGCACAATTCTAAACTGTCTCCATGCTGTTACTTGATATAATTATGTACCAGAAAGGCAAGAAACATTTGATAAGCATAAAATACATAAAAAAGCACAGACTCAAATGGCTCTGTGGATCCTGAAAACAATTTAGATTTGGTTTTGGACCATCTGTAAACTCTCAGACTTCAGAAGCTTGCTGAATCAGCACTGCCCACCTTGTCTGAGATTGGGCACAAATAGACAAAGAAAATGAGAAGTCAAGCCAGAGCCCTGGACTGCACCCAAGGTTTTGTCTTGAGGTTAAAGTTTTTAGAAAACAACTCTCATGCAAGATGAAGGAGTTACATCTGTTTCCTTGTTCTACGGTGAGCTTCCTAATAAAACTCATGGACCCCACGGCCTTTGTGCAGTTCTTCTACCCAGTCCTGATAGTGTACCTTTGCCTCCTCTTGTGTAGTTAGTCACATCCCTCCCATTTATATCTGTCAATCAGCAACCACACCTCTCAAGTACCTGTCACACGTCATATGAATGAGGTCAGGAACCTGATCATAAAGTAAAAAATGATAGATTGGCCTTCAGTCAAATTAAGAACTTCCCTCAAAATATATCATGAAGAGAGTGAATGGTCTGAGAATATAGTGGCAATGTTTTCATTTCATTTCTGATGCTCATTTTTTTTAAGCCTAACAAAATGCAACTTAAGGGGAAAGGATTTATCTTAGCTCACAGCTCCAGGCTACTGTCCTTCATAGTGGGGAAGTCACATGTCTTAGTTAGGGTTTCAATTGCTATGAAGAGACATCATGTTCATGACAACTCTTAGAAAGGAAAACATTTTGTCAGGGCTGGCTTATAGTTAAGAGGTTTGGTCCATTGTCGCCGTGGGTGGTGGGAAGCATGGCGGGAAGCACAGAGACACACAGGCAGGCAGGGCGTTGGAGAAGCTGAAAGTTCGACATCTGACTACTTGGGCAGCAGGAAGAGAGAGAGAGAGAGAGAGAGAGAGAGAGAGAGAGAGAGAGAGAGAGAATCAATAAACCTAGGAGTTTCTGAAACCTCAAAGGCCACCTCCAGTGACACTTCCTCCAACAAGGCTGCACATACTCTAGCAAGGCCACATGTCCTAAACCTTTTCAAATAATCCATTCCCCTATGAGTCTATGGGACTACTTTCATTCAGACAATCACATCAGGGCATCAGGAATTTAAGAAAACTAGTGATATCTCATCTGCAACCAAAAGCAGAGAAAAACTGAATGTCCAAATGCTTAATGCTCTACTATCTTTCTTTGCTCTTGGACAGTCCAAGGCTCCAGACTTTTCCTCCATCACTGAAGGAAGTCAGTCAATCAATGCCCCGCAGAAACACCCTCAGGCTAACCTAACCTAAACAGTCCTTCATTGAGACGACTCCCCTGGGGAAGCCTAGGTCATACCAAGATGATAATTAAAACCACTATTCATAATCATACATAATCATAATCATACATCTGACTGACAACTTGTATTAAGATTCTTTTTTTTTAAATCTAACTTGCATTACCAAAAAAGGTCAACTGTGGGGAACAGAGAAAGCCCTGAGTCCTCAAAGATGCCCTGTGCTACTGACATAGACAAAGCAATGTCAGGGACCTGATGCCTTGGGGCTATGAAAGTGAGGTTCAAATGAATAGTAAAGCCTCCCTCTGATCCCAGTACAATGTTGATGTGTGTTCAGAAATATGTCCATTGCAGCTCCCTCCCCATGGTGTTATGGCTTAAAGACTATTCAGACTGCTCCTACTGAGATTAGCTAATCCTACCTCCTGGATATAGGTTTATGCAATAACCCAATCTCCCTGTTCAACTCTTCATAATACATGCATGAAGCTTCTAGAGTTCTGAAGTTTCTCCATCAGAGAACCAAGCCCATACAACCCCAGCTATTCCTATGCATCTGTCTGTCTGTGTATGTCTGTCTTTTCTTCATTCCCTCATCACCAGTGAGGGGGATCTTTGGTACCAGGCTGGACATGGTAGTCAACTCAATTTTTAAGTTAGTAACCTATATGAACAATTACTTTAAAAAGACACTAATTATCACTAAGTTGTCAATGTCTTGGTACATTACAGAATTGCTCATTAAACTCAGAGTCAGAAAGTCTTGTACATCCATTAAACTGTCTGAAACTTTTTTTTATTTTCTATATTCTTTGTTTACATTCTAAAGGATTTCCCCTTTCCCAGTTCCCCCCCTCACCATATGTCCCATAAGTCTTCTTCCTCCGCCCATTCCCCAATCAACCCCCCCACCACCATTTTTCTGTTCTGATACTCTCCTACAAAACTGGATCCAGTCTTTTCGGGACCAGGGTCCTCTCCTTCCTTCTTCTTGGGAATCTTTTGATTTGCTAATTGTGCCTTGAGTGTTCAGAGCTTCTGAAACATATAAAAGAATGATTAAATCAGTTTTACAGAATATGAGCAGAACTAGAGGTCTGTCTGGTACTGTTAATTAATACAACTGCTTTAGAAGCCCCTTCACATCATCCCAATGTCTGAGTACACACGTAGTCTACCACCTAGTATTGCTTGTCTTGCGAAATGTGCGTATGTACACATGTGTAGAAAAGACATACTCAAGGTGGTCAAATACGCATTATGTGGACAGCCACATGTGGACCGCAACACAAAAATTCATGAACAGTCAAAAATGCTAGGGCTATTGATTAGTCCCAAGAACTTTATGGTAAGACCCTATTGAAGGAGATGCCAAATGCTTGCATCACAGAATGAGGAGATACCCAGCTATGATTCACCCGGAAGTTTCATTCCTACTGGTTAGCTTTAATGGAGCTGGAAAATACTCTACACCATTACTTGGGAGGGGGGAAGTAAACATCAGTCATACTGAGCAATGAACCCTATGAGCTACAACAAGAACTGATCTGGTAACAAACGCCCGCTGATGCGAGAGTTGCATGAAAATCACAGGGACCAACTGATCACTTTCCAATTGGATGCAAAAACCTGCTTCTCAAGATGAAACCTGTACCTGGTACTATTATCAAGCCAAGGACTTGTGAATAGGCAGGCCATAGGCCCAAAGCGGAACACACACTTTTAATCTGTTAAGTGAACACAGTATTAAACTGACTCCTAGTGACTTACTGTTAATACCACTGACAAAGGCACCTCTCATCCATCCTCAGAGACATTGCTGCTTGCAATTAACATAGATCACAACTGGCACAAAGGATAAGAAACAGCAGGATGGTCCACCCTAAATGGAGCATCTGTACCTCACACATACCTCTCTCAAGGCTCGCAGGTCATTGCTAAAGAGGGGATGTGGAAAAAGGAAGGGCCAGCAGTGATGGTTAACTGCAAGGAAAACAGATTATTCTGAACAATGCATGGATACATACTGAGCAATGACTACAGCATGCACAAAACTTGCACAAGCTCAAGACAGACAAAATTCCCGACCTGGAGAGGGGAAACTGACAGAGTCCCACCCATAGCCTAGGAGCTATTGATAACTGATCACTGCTGGGAAAGAGACTGATTGCTCTTTTAAAGGTATAGCAGCTGGTAAGATGACTATGCTCCTGTGGAAGGTCACACATCCAGGACCATGCAACTTCAGGCTCACAGAGACCGAGCATAATTGTTTCATCTGGGCAGATGTACATTCTCCTATCCAACCAGAAAGTTATTTTTTTTAACCAGAAATAAATTTTAAGAGGATTTTCATATTTAACACGATGAATGATGACTTAGGTTTTGATAATGCTGGAGCTGTTTGCCACAGTACCTGCTCAGCCCTACTATTAGCTGGCTTCACTCTTTCACTTACTGACCTGACTCTCGTCTATGGCAGAACCAGAAAGTATCAAGAGAAGAAGGAGGGGGTTGATTGGAGAACGGTCGGAGGGACGAGGGCTTATGGGACTTATGGGGAGGGGGGAATGGGGAAAGGGAAAATCATTCAGAATCTAAACAAGAATATAGAAAATTTTAAAAAAATAAAAATAAATGGTTAATGAAAACCCCTTCAAATTGAATCAAAGGCCACAATGTAAGGCAAAAAAAGAAAAAAGAAGAAGAAAAGATTATTAATTCAGAGGCAAAACGTAAAGGCCGCTCTCTCAGTGGGGTGGAACCCACATGGAGTAACAAGAAAGGTATTTTCACTGGACAATTTGAGGCAATGATCACCCACAGCAAAATAATAATAACCATAACTATGCACACACTAGCCTAACAAGTTAAAAGCCATTCCAATGCAAAGTGATTTCCTTTCGCCTCATAAAAAGAGCTTACTGAGTTGGACGCAGAAGTTCCATATCAAAAAATACAGGCACATTTAACTGCTGGGGCTTTGCTATTGTGAGCAATAACTTGTTTGTGTTTCCCAATCTCTATTAGAAGGCTTCAGTGTTAGAATTCCTTCTAGGCTCCTCCTCCCAGTTATCTGGCTACAGCTAGGTATGGTTGGCTTACTATAAAAGGGGCTGTTTGCCCTCTCCTCACTCTTTTACTCTGTTACTCTCTCACTCTCTCTTCCCCTTCTTTGCCGGATCCCTTTCTCCCTTTCTCTGCCTCCCCCATGTGCTCCTGGCCAGCCTTTCCTCTCCTCTCTCTTCCTTCTCCTCTTCCTCCTCCTCGTCCTCCTCCTTGTGTTCCCCTCCTCTGCCTCTTCCTCTTCTCTCTCTCTCTCTCTCTCTCTCTCTCTCTCTCTCTCTCTCCCTCTATCTCTACTCCCTTTCCTTCCTAACTATCCTCCCCATGCCTTAAATAAACTCTATTCTATACTATACCGGTTGTATGGTTGGCATCTCAGGGGGAAGGGATGCCTCAGCAGGCTCCCACTGAAGCAACCCCTCCCACCTCACCATACCTGGTTCTATCAAATATATTCTCGGCTCTTCCTTTTTTAATATATAAAACACAACATTAGGGCTGTCAGGGTTTTTTTCCCCTTTTGGCAATAAGAGCAGTGATTTGCCCGGGTTATATTTTAGATTAGAGAAAAGATAATGCTGTGTAGATCTTATCTGAGCTATTGATTAAGATGAGGAAAGTTAGAAAATACAAATTAGGTCACACGAGAGCATAGGATCAATCAGGAACTTCGTCTGGAAACAGATGGTGCTTACTAAGAAACACTTCTGGTAGGAAGGAACACCTCTAGGCCTGCTTTCCACTGTCAGCCACACGACTCGCTCAGCTAGCCTTTTATTTGCTCTGTGACTCTCAAGTTCTACAAACAAACACAATGTTTTCTCCTGTCCCTGGGTGGCACCTATTCAAAGAATCAGAATTCTCAGCTGCATCCTTAGCTCTAGTAGTCATGTCACCACCAAAAAGAATGCTGACCAGCTTACAGTGTACCTACACTTGGACTTCGCTCTGGTCCAATCAGCTTTGATCAAGGATAAGGTGAGTAAGCCTTGGTCTTTATTCAAGAAACTCCTTGGAAGAACACATTGGCACAGGTATACACTAGATAGAGATTGTAGCCATTTTGACATAATCACAGAGCAATAAAATTGTAGAAACTTGACATAACTCAATGTCAGTGTTCAATGGGCACTTGAATGACCCAGTGAGTTGTATCAATGCAAGGTCACTAATCAGTGAGTTTCTGTAGCAGATAATTTAACTAAATTGAGTTATACACTGGCTATGATGTGCTATAGAATGACAATGGTCCCCACTATCCTAGTGATTTTTTTCATTGTGTCCACTGTATGCTGTCTCTGGACCATGTCACCTGCACTTCCAGGTCCAAGCTAACTAAACTATTTTTTTCTATGTTATAGTGACCCCAAACTCTAGTTAATCCAAAACAGTCCTACTTTAAACCTCTTGTTCTAAAGGGATTATTAACATCACCTCTTCTTAGTCACAATGGCACAGCACCACCTTCACAAGTGCCAGACTTGGAGGATAAATCATATGTCACCTTTCTATCTGAGTCGTGGGTGATTTTATGGCAAAGAATGAAGCAGTTTGGCAAAGCTGCACGCTGGATGGAGAGCTACTGCTGAGAAATGATGCACGTTCTTTCTGCATGCGCTACTCTTCCCCCATCCACTCCTGAACTCAGTCTGGTAAGGAATGACAACACATAGAGTGGAATACAACCCACCACTCTGAACAATGGCAAACATGAAGAGAAACTGTAGTGATCTACATGATTTCCTAACAGGAAGTGTGTGGAACCTTTACAGTGTGGTCAATTTCCAGTCATGAAAAATGATCCTGGGAAGGGAAAGTACTTTACTCAACATTCTAAAATACTGTGGGTCTGTCCACTACTAAAATCGTGGAAGCTGGAACACGATGGAAAGGACAGAAGTTAAGGGACAATAGCATCCAGCATGTCTAGATGGAAAGCTCTTTGGGCATTCAGCCTACCCAGCATTGAAACAGATGTAATTCTTTGATACAAAGTCATAAATGAAAACCAGGTCATTAGCATGAGAATTTTATAAGTACTTGAATATCATGTAGCGTGTTAGGAGTATTCTTGTGTCAGAAAGAGGTGGGGAGTACTTCTGACCTTATATTCTAATGTTTGAGGTGAGACAACTCTTAAATGTTCTGGTCACTACCTGTCCGTGCTCCTGGGCCCTACTCACATGGAGGCAAGAGCTTCTGAACACTGAGAGTGGTTGCACACACCAACTTTTAGGAAATGAACTTTGGGTAATAGCTCCACGTCAAAAGTTCACATGTCATCCTGATTTCCATCCAGGACTGGGAATCATTTTCGTTTGTTTTTTTTTTTTCAATATTTCATGGATCAAGGTAATAGACTGTGTTAGGTGTTAGTTATTCTGTTTTTTAAAAGTTCATTTATTTTATGTATATGTGTATACTGTAGCTGTCTACACACGCACAAGAAGAGAGCATTGGATCCCATTACAGATGGTTGTGAGCAACCATGTGGTTGCTGGGAATTGAATTCAGGACCTCTAGAAGAGCAGTCATGGAGCCATCTTTCTAGTCCTTAGTTGTTCTTATTTTAGTTGTTTTCATATGGTTTTGCTCTAACCCTTCTCATGAGGCCATATAATTATCATTTGCTATGAACTATAAATGTCTGTGTCTCTCCAGACCTTTTTGTTGAAATCTGCATTCCTCAGGTTGATATGAGAAGTTGTGGCCTTGGAGAAGTCTGTGTGAGCTCATAAGATGAGATCTTCATCATGAGATTTGTGCACTTAGAAGAGAAGAGCGAAGTCCAAATGTGATGGCACCCACAAGGCACACCCAATACCAAGGCCAAGCATGCAAGGCCAGCCTAGACTATGATCCAGATCAGGTGTTCTGAAACCAAATAGGTATGTATATTATTTCCTCTATGTCTGAAAACTTGCCAGCCACAAGGAGAAAAGCCTACAGGGTCAGCCACACTTGGTCTAATTTCTGCTCTTCTGTTACTCTTACATCACTGGGAATGATCTGAAACTTAACCTACCTAGGTACCACCTTCCCTAAGAAAAGAAAAGAATCAAAATGGATGCTTCTACCCACTTCTACCAATCAGTTCATCAGTAAATCACTTGGCAATAAGAGAGTAAGTGTGACTCATATTTTATAGTTCTTGAAAATAACTTCTTCTCATACAGTACACTCTATTCACAGATTTCCTTTCCCATTTCTTCTCAGATCCCACCAACCTCCTCCATTCTTCTAACTCCATGCCTTCATTGTCTCTCTGTCTTTAGAAAACAACCAGGAAAAAAGAGAGAGAGAAAGTAGGAGACACACACACAAACACACACACACACACACACACACACACACACACACACAGAGAGAGAGACTCAGAAACAATATATAAGCAAAAGACTAATACGATTTAAGAAAAATAAAAGCAATATGAGACACAAAAATACTATTGAGTTGTGTTTTTTTCAGTTTTTTTTTTGTTTGGAGCTTTATGTTTGTGTGTTTTGGGTTGTTTTGTTTCATTTTGTTTTGTTTGTCTTGAGAGAGTCTCACTATGTACCCGTGGCTGTCCTGGAACTCACTATGTAAACCAGTCTGGCTTTGAACTCTCAGAGATCTAACTGTCTCTGCTTCTCAAGGGCTGGAAGAGACATATGTGTCTCCATCATTCAGTCTTTTGAGTTTGTCTTGTGTTGACTATCTACCGCCAGGCAAAGACCCTGCCCTTTGGTGAGGTTTGTATACCCAGTTAAGCTCCACCAGCTAAACCTACATTTTCTTTCATGAGAAATTGACAACTGCAGGTAGGTTCTTGGTTAGGGATGTGCATTCATACTCATATCCCCTTCTCAGCCCTGGGACCCCATCAGGCTGGGACCTATTCAGGCCCTGTGCCTGCTGCCACAGTCTCTGGGAGTTCAAATGTGCATCGGTCTAGTTGTGTCTGGAAGACATTATTTCTTTCGTGTTCTTCATCCCCTCTGGCTCTTATACTCTTTCCTCCTCTTCTTTTCCATAGTTCTTTGATCCATGAAGGGTGGAGTCTGATGAAGACATCCTATTTATAACTGAGCATTCCATGTCTCTCACTCTCTGCACATAGATGTGAATCTATGAGTTAGCTCCCATCCACTGCAGGAGGAGGCTTCCTTATAACTACTGAGTGAGATGCTGATCTATGGAAATAGGAGGATGTTATTAGGGGTCATTTTATTGCTAAGCTTCTTTAGTAGAACAATAGTATTTTGTGTTCCCTTGGGTCCACAGCCTGTCTAATCTCATGGAACCCACATTTTAAAAAGAATGAAGCTTTCCAGAAAATTCCATCAGCCAGTATAATCCCAAATTGGTTTAATTGGTCCAAAACAAGTACATTAACATTTTCAATGGCTCTCCAGGAGATTCAATGAACAGCCAAGGCTAAACAGTGCTGAAATATGTTATAAATTTGCCAGTGAGGATGCAGATAAAGGTGAAGCAATTTGTCCAAATGCATAAAGGTTTCAAGTAGCAAAGCCAGGATAGAAACCTGGTGATCTAGATATGGCAGCCCTTTCTCTGTGTCATCAGATGCCTAATACCATGTTAAGAGATTTGCTGCTCAGATCTGGACGTTTACCAGCTGGCTAATTGGGCACATTCGACCATCAGTTGCTACAGGTATCAGCCACTGAAACTTCGGTGGAACTAGAGATGAACCTGTTATTTCCTCTAAATCCAGAAGAACACACCAGTTCCACATGTCTGAATGTCAAAAATAACAGGCACATAGGGGCTAATTGTAAACTGCAAATAAGAATTTTCACAAACTGAAAATTAGCTTGCATTTCCACATAGAACTACTTTTCCATACACTCCACTGGCATTTTGATGAACATCCCATCCTTTGCTGGTTCTTTAGATGCAAAAACACATGGACTGATGCCCACATGTGTTATTAACTGTCATTTGAGCATCTAGCTCAATGAAACTGATAATTACACATTCTGGAAGCTGAATGTCACAACCGATTAGCTTGATAGGCCCCAGAGATTTGGGCATAAACAAAACTGTACAAAACCGTGCTGTGCTATCATAATATAGATAAAGAAGTAATTGAATGCAAGGACAACACTAAAAAACCACTGCCTTAAACCAGGAAATCAAAGTGATTGAAGGACTTTTGCAATCTAGAGCCAAAGAGACCAAAGTTCAATTCTCATCACTGACACTTATTGAATGCTGTTACCATAATTTAGCCATAATTTTATTTTTAACTGTGTATCTATCATAAAAGGATGTACAAAACCATGTTTATTAAATGAGATACTTTTATGTTCATCAATGTCTTCACCAGGTTAAGTTAATACATTGAACTGAAGAGTACTTTAACTTGTGTGTATGTATGTATGTATGTATGTATGTATGTATGTATATACATGTGTATGTATATGACTCTAAGTATAAAGCCCTAAATGGATTTAGATTCTGTTTCTCACTGTGAACTTTAGTTTTCATTTCAATTTTTCATATAATGTATTTTAATCATTAGAACTAGAAAACTAATTTAAGACTCATTCAAATACCCAACTAATCACTTTGTTTAGGAGAAATTTTTAACACATAAGATTTAACAACAACAACAAAAAAGTATGAAAATATTGATTTCTTATCCTACATCATTGTCTTAGTAGAGTTTCTATTGCTGTAACAAAACATCAAAACCTAAAATAAGGCTGGGAAGAAAAGGGTTTATTCAGCTTGCACTCCACATTGCTGTTCATCAGCTCAGGAAGTCAGAACTGGACCTCCAACAGGGCAGGATCCTGGAGACAGGAGCTGATGCAGAGGCCATGCAGGGGTGCTGCTTAATGTCTTGTTTTCCATGGCTTGCTCAGCCTGCTTTCTTATAGAACCCAGGACCATGAGCTCAATGGTGACCCCATACACAATGGGCTGGAACCTCCCCCATCAATCATTAATTAGGAGAATGCCTTACAGCTGCATGTTATGGTGTCATTTTCTCAAGTGAGGCCCCCCTTTTTTCAGATAACTCTAGTTTGTGTCAAGTTAACATAAGACTAGCCAGAACAATCAGATTCCAAATATCTGCAGTAGAGTGTTGAACAATGGAATAGAAATGGCTATGACTGTGCAAGTCAGTATCTGTACATGATCTGAAGAAAAGAGGTGCTGAGTCTCCGGGACTCTTTCCTAACTTTGAACAGACACACACTGTCAATCATTGTATTGAGAGAAGAAAATTACAGATCTGAAACCAGTGTCAGGGGTTCTTGAAAGACTGTAAAAGCCTAAGTTGTTATTAATGATGCTGCAGTGGTCAGTGTCTGTGCTTTTTATTTTACAGTTGTAATTCATTTCTTTATAACCAGCATGCTTCCTAAATGATGTGTCAGAGAAGCCTATTATATTGTTGTGTGTGTATGTCAAGATTGTTGTTACTGTTTAAGAGCAAATATTCATAGCAAATATTAGCAGTCATGGTAACAAAAGACTACAGGATTAAATAGGAAGTCAGCCCGACCATCTGGTATAGAACCAAGAATACTTGTTTCATGTATTGTCTTCTGGGCATCTGGGAAATATTAAAAATAAGTAAGCCCAACAAATGCTTATGAATCACTTTTCTTTGCTTATTGCTCCCCCCATCAAAAATAGTCATAAAATACAATGTTACCTGCTACTTAATTCCAACTGTGCACACTGGTCATCTTAATTCAAATTCTTCCTGGCATAAAGAATTCAGCTCTGACAAATTTCAAGTCTGCCATCTTTACGTGTCTCCCTCTGTCACTATGAGAAAAGCTGGAAAGCAAGAACAGCTTCCCAGTTACATCCCTAGCTTCTAATTCTGTCTTGACACACAGTCGGCATTCACTAATAGTAAATGTAAACATGAGGGTGAATATGCTTTTGTGAAGTGCAATCTAAGCCAAGCCTGGTGGTGCATGCTCATAATCTCAGCACTCAGGAGGCTGAGGCAGGAGAGTAGTAAGTTCCAAACTGCCCTGGATACACAAAAAGATCTTGTCACAAACAAAAAATGCATGATCAGTTTTTCCTGTTCATCCTATCATCCATATATCGTGCAAAGAGGTTCTTCCTCCTACAGTTACTTTTTCTAAGGGAAACAAAAACTTCAGCATCTTCTTAGGTGTTTTAGAACCAAATACCATTTCAGTATTCACCATAGTGAATATTAAGTGTATTTACTCAAGTAAAGAGTTCAGCATATGTGTGTTGCAATCTTGGTGAGCTAAAGGATAATATTCTTGAGAAAGTAATGTGGCTTGATGATAGACTTCCTACCCTGCATGTATAGGGTCTTTAGTTTGATCCCTAGCCCCCCACACAAAGCCACAAGGAATACTACCAATCACTCATTTTGAGAGTCCGTATTGTGCCACTTGGTCGCAAAGACATGATAATGCCTCATTGTCTCATTTTCTTAATAACAAAAAGAATAATATTAATCTTTTCATAACTGTAGTCTGAGGCCCATGCATGAAACTCTGTGAAGTGGAAGTTCAGGGACACGGTGAGTATTCGGAAATAAAACTCAAGAAAGAAATGGAAGTACCTAGTGTATAAAAAGCACCAAAATAACTGCTTTGAGGAAGACATGATCTAGGGTCAACCCTTCTGAGTCTGAAACTTGTCATAAGGACCTCAGTATAAATTCATAGGGGGAGAATTGATTATAAGAATAGATCTTTTTTTCCTCATTGCTCTCGATAGGAAAGCAATCATAAACCAACACATAATGAAGATAAAGGGATTTATGCAGCAGCCATAGAAGCACACTACTAAATGTCTCCTGATTCTTTAGCTATCAGCTGTTGTCTGGATGTGCAATGAAAATAACAGAAAAAAATGATCAAGTTGAATATTTAATATTTTAATATTTACAACATTGCAAGAAAAGCATGCTTACTTTCTTTATACTGATTAAAGTTCCCAGAAAACGACTTAAATTTCCAGTGCTTATGAGGCCAAAAACTATAACAAATAGCATAACAAATAAACAATAACCATAACATATAAACACACTAAAATGTGCAATAGCACAAGCATCTGAGAGCTTACCTCCTGCATATGCAATTGTTTTGGGAGTGAGCAAGAATGTCGAAATTCTGTCTGTGTAAAGGTGAATATGCCAAAATATGACAAAATAAAGATGATGAATAGGTGGAAGAAAGTCCAGGGTTGGAGTGTTTATTAGTTCAGGGATGGGAGAGATGTCCATCAATTATTCTGGAACTCATGATAGAGTTGCAGGTAGAGAAATAGGAATGTGTAGACCTAAACTAGCACTAACTTACTCACTGGAATCCTATACCCTTGGAGAACAAGAGTAGCTGTACATCTTCAGCCACCTCAAGAGACAAGCACAAGCACCAAAGCCTTGCCTCAAAAGTTGGCCTCTCTGACACCAGGGGCCATGCCTCTAACTCTATAAATCACACACAATAGCTGCCCACGGTTCCAGCACTGCCTATGAGTCCCATATGTCTTTAGAAACATTCCACTCTCCAAACAAATCCAGGAAAAGCATGACCCTGAAAGATGAAACAGCCAGGATATTCCCATCATGGAAGTTACATGCTAAAGCATGCAGTTCATCAAGACTTGTCTCACACATTCTTTGGTGTTAGCCTCCTCACTGGACCAGTGTGGCCTCTATACAGTCCCAGAGCCAAGCACTGAGACCAACCCCGTGTTAGTGACTTTCTTCTTGAGTGTCTCGAAACACTTCTCAAAAGCAACTTAAAAGAAGAAAGGTATATTTGAACTCCTATGAGGACAGGAAGGCATTGTAGAACAAGCTTGAGGCAGATGTCACATCTAATCCTCAGTCAGGAAGCATAAAGATACAAATACAGAATGTGTTGGCTATTCTTGGCTGTTAACTTGACTACATTTGGAATTATCTAAAATCCAAATTTTGAGAGCACACACTTAAAGGTTTTTACTTGATTTGAATTAGGAAGGTCCACTTCTAAAACAGATCTTTGAGATAGGAAGACACACCTTTAATCTAGGTCACACCTTCTGCTAAAACTGATATAAGGACATGAGAGGAGGAAGTTTTGCTCTTTGCCTGTTTGCCTTTGCCTCACTAGCATGCCCATTCCTTCCCTGGTGTTAGAACCCACTTCTTCAGGAGCCCAGTTGAAGATTAGTGAGACATCCAGCCTCATAAACTGAGCAAGTACTAGAGGTTTTTCCATTCACAGCCGCCCCTTGTGGATTATAGCTGTACTGCAGCCTGTAAGTCATTCTCATAAATCCTCATTGTTCTGTAAGTTCTGTTACTCCAGAGAACCCTGACTAGCCCACTGGCTCTACTCACTTTCTCTTTCCTGAATCAGAGCGGACCTCAATCTGGAAGGATTCCTCCAACGTTAGTGTCTGTCTCAATTAAACCTCTTTTGAAAGGCCCTCACAGACACAGGATGTCTACACGGTGATTTAAATCCCATCAATCAGATAAGATCATCTCAATCCATGGGAAAAAAATCTTTACTACATCATCTTAGGCATCTCTCCAGGTTGCAGCCAAAGAAGCCAGGCTATTTTAACTTACACAATACCACACTGGGTCATCTCACTTCTGTGACAGCATTTCCTGTAAATCATTCAGGAACACCACACCACATAGAAAGAGCCCACTGAGACCTTTGACTCTGTTCAAATATTTCATGAATCAGCAGTGTTGGAACCTTACTTTTGAAAAGTTGACCAAAGTACAGAGACTTGTTAAGACTACAAAGTAGTAATTTTATTCACATATTACTTTAAAGTTGAAGACTAAAATTGCATTTACTGGACATAGATTAAAAAAAAAAACCCTCTGTTTTTTCAAAGTAACCACAGAACATTTTTACAGTACAGTCTTAGAGTAAGTTTCATAGTGGTTGATGCCTTTTGAAGAATTCCATGGCATTGTGCAAACAAGCCCACTCCAGAGTGACATTTAGGTCTCAGTTATATCAATTTCCATAGCTCTGTGGCCAAAGAGATGGTCCCTCGTATTTCTGAAGGCCAGTATTCCTAGTTTATAAAATGATCACAGTCACATCCTATTTCAGAGAGCTGCTGTAAAGACTGTATCTAATATGACAAATGTCATCACCACCATGATGATTATTTATGATAATACTCACCTGATTTCGAGAGCTAATTAGATATTCCACTCTGCTGGGTATTTCTGAGACATGGGGCCCTTTTATAGGGATGAAATAGAAGTTACTTATTCTTTACATCTTGAACATCCAGGTCAGTACAGAAATTAAGGATCAAGTTACTGTCTCATCCTGTGTCAGAGGGACACCCATAGCTAGAGCACCCTAGTTTGATCTAGCTTTCTTCATACATAGCTAGTTACTGTGCTAATTCTCATCTCCAGAACTCAGAGGGAAATAAGACTTCACTGTACAGATGTTCAAAGTTTGTTTCTGAAGTCAGATAAACGCAAACAGTCTCAAATCTCCCTAGAGCTTTCTGTATAGACTCAGGACAAACCTTGAACTTCTCTGCCCCTTGGCTTGCTTTTCTCCAGATGGGTTGTACAGCCCTATCTTTAAGGAATAGCTGAGGGCGAAGGCTCATACTATGCTCAGCATCCTACTGTCACACTGTTTTAGACAAGCACAGACTCCTTTAACCCTGCAGTGGATGCTCACTGCATTTCTTTAAACAAACTCATGGTAAATCTAAATCTAAAATGATAGCGTGAATACAGAGAGCACTTGGCAGTTCCTCAAGAAGTTAAATGTGAAATTATTATAAGATCTAGGAATCTTCAACATATATACTCAAAAACTAAAAACATATGTTCCCAAAAGAATTTGTAAATAAATGTTTAAAGCAGTCATATTCATAATATCCATAATGTAAAAACCCACCCAAATGGCCAAGTACTGATGAAAAAATAAACATTATCACTCACTAATCAGCAATACAAAGGAATGATACCAATACAAATCTATGGCACAGATGAACCTCAAATACTAAGTGAAAGATTTCAGACAGAAAAGTCCATATGCCATAAAATGCCATCTACATGAAATATTCAGTTACATAGGAACCAAACATACAATAATGGCTGTCAAGGGCAAGAGAGAAGATTATGAAAAACTAATTAGTAATGGCCTTACTTGGGACATAATGAGAATATCTAAAACTTGGATTTTAGTGATGGCTACATAATTATTTAAATAAATTACATTGAATTATACACTTAAAATAGTAAAATTATGCATAATATTAAGTATAATAAAATTAAGTATAATAAAAATTATAAATCATATTGTGATAAAATTCTTTACAAAGATACTCTTAAATTTTTAATCCAATACAAAAGGGTCAGCACTTAAAAGTCTTACATTCAAACAACACTAAATGGACCCAACAAGTTACATTTATATTCATTTGCCTTCATGTGAACACATGAAAAAAAGAACACATGAATTTGTAATGGACAAGAGACAGGAGGACGTAGGAAAAGTTTGGAGAAGGAATGCAATGCCCTATTATTATGATGTAATTATATTTTAATAAGCAAAAAAGAATATGTATGTGTACATATATATGTGTATATGCATATACATATATATATACATGCATACATACATATGTATGTCCAGCTTCCTCCTAGAAGGTATTAGCCATGGTGTTCCAGGGCTATAATATTACTTTACATATTATACACATTCACGAAGAGCAAAATATAAAACCTAAATGTCCTTTTGAAATTTCTAACCACCCCTCCCCCCGAACTTTATTCTTCTCCTACCCAGAAATCAAGTTAAAGCAAGCATGAAAATGCTGAAGCAGTAACTACATATTGGGGTATGAACTGGAGTCAACAATGTCTGGTTTTCAATCTAAAATTCAGAAGTTTTCCATGCACAAGTACACTATCTTTCATATTACAATAAAACATATTAAAGAACAGAACTTTGCTCACACAATGACTTAGTTAGTCTCAATATTGTTTAAGTTATAGTTAAAATTTCATCTGCATTTAGAGATTAAAAAGTGACCTAGGGCTGGAGAGATGGCTCAGCGGGTAAGAGCACTGACTGCTCTTCCAAAGGTCATGAGTTCAAATCCCAGCAACCACATAGTGGCTCCTAAAGAGATCTAACTCCCCTTTCTGGTGTCTGAGGACAGCTACAGTGTACTTACATGWAATAAATAAATAAATCTTTTTTAAAAAGTGACCTTATTTTTCTTACTCATTTTAATTAGCATCCATAAATCACCTCCTCTAAAACAATTACTAGGCCAGATGTTGAATCTAGTTAGTTCATTAATATGTTTTAGACATCACGAAACAGAAGCATTTCCTTTGCTCAAGACAACTCAAACATGTCTATCAAGATAAAACAGAGATATTAACTTCATTAAATAATTTAAGTAGTCAGCCATCCAAATAAAGCAAAGGATTTTAGAGATAACCCAGTGTGATACGGTCAACCATATATGAAGATATCTTGCTGTCCCCCGTAATGTCGTTCTTATCATTCAGGTCCTGTCTTGTGTACACAGTAAAGCAAAAGTAATCCAGAGAGAGTGGTGAAGGGGACATATTTTCCAAATGTTACATGATTTTCCAAAACTATGCTGCAGCTAAAATATCACTCACATCAAGAAAGGAATGGAGAACATACTGGGTCACCGGTCTGTCCCTGGACTTCCTTTGTGCTCCAAGATTTACCTTGACCATTCCCTTCCTCAGTCGACTGGCTTCAATTACTGCTAGCTTTAGCTTCAGCAGACAACAAAGCACTGAAAACTCAGTTTTCCATTCTTCAAAGTGAGTTACTAGAAAAAGTTAAATGCAAGGCAACGAAGGGCATTTAATCATCAGGATCTCGCCCCTTGCTGTGGTGAAACCACACAGCTTGGCTTCCTTCCAAGGCTAGAATTAATGAATGAGCAAGATTCTCCTGGAAAGCCTGTAACTACTGCCTGCTTAGCCCAGAGAGCCTGCCCCTTTATTGCTTTTGGCATGTCTGCCTGTTACTAATGGATCAGCTACCCTTGAGAATACAGACACACACATACACATGCACACGTGCGCACACACACACACACACACACACACACACAGCCGGAGAGGGACAGACAGACAGACAGACAGACAGACAGACAGACAGACAGACACAGACACAGAGACAGACAGAGTCAGAGAGACAGAGAGACAGAGACAGAGACTGAGAAAGAGAGACAGAGACCGAGACACAGAGACAGAGACCGAGACACAGAGACAGAGACAAACAGAGACAGAGGCAGACAGACAGACAGAGACAGAAACAGACAGAGGGACAGTGAAAAGGAGAGAAAGAAAGAGACAGAGAGGCAATACGTTGTTAATCCATGTTTCTATTTCTTCCCTTAATTTTGTAAGAGACTTTCGGGGACTTCCTGTTGCTGAGACAGAAAAGAGTTGGGCATTGACAAGAATGGAGCCTTTTCTCCTGCTCTCTTTGTTGTCTCTGGAGTATTTGAAACTGCTTTTGCCCATGGTCTTGGACTACAGAGGCTCAGACACCAAGTCTTTCTCAAATTTGGGCCTCAACAGTCCCTGTAGATGAGCATCATGGACCCCTCTGCCTATCTCAAGGATTTCGAAAGGGACGGCTGTGTTGGTAGCAGTTTGGCTTTTATTTTAGAACTCCAATCTGGATCACTGCCCCTCTCTGGCCCCCATAATGCAAAACAGGTCTTACCCTGCACAGTGACTTGTCCTGGCTGCCACCCGGTATCATGCCCTTCCTATGTAAATGTAATTGCAGTTTCCTTCCTCCCTGTCGAAACATGATTTTACAACTTTAATCGAGTCACTCTGCCCTCCTTCAGCCAATGACAAGCATAGAACATATCCAGGGAACACAAACGTGCTCCCCGAAATGTTAATCTGCGGCAGAATTATGAAAAGTATTAGGCACAGTTAGGTTTCATTCTCTGAGGTAGGAGAGTATTTAGGCAAAGGTAGTTCATCACTTGCTAACATAAGGAAATAACACACACCACTTTCACAGCCTCCAATACACACACACACACACACACACACACACACATCTGCGCAGGCCATCTCCCCCATTCCCCTTTATAGTCCACAAACAACTTCATTCCTTCCAATAAATTACCTCTTTGCATAAGTTAACCAGAGTCAGTTTCTGTTACATGAAACCAAACAGCTGCATAATAAGCTCAATTTTTCTTCTTTTAATAAAGCCAACTTAAGGATGTACTAACAATCTGGTCCCTGAAGATGGGCGAGGTTCCCACTCCACCAAGAGCACTTTAATAATAAATGCATCTATGTACCTCAGACAACTTTGCAGAGCTTTTTTTTAGCTCCCTTTTCTCCTAGCTCCCTGCCTTTCTTCCTCCCTCCTTTCTACACACACACACATACATACATACATACATACATACATACATACATATATGTAGAGAGAAACAATATATCACACAACATAAATGCACAACAATGACATCTATCTCTTGCTCATAACTGAAATGTGGAGAAGTGAAATGGCATGCTTAACAAAACAAAAATGTAAAATGACTTGGGTTTTCTGGTTCTACTCCATCATATTTTAAAGTTAGGAGAACACAAAGGAATAAAACTAGATATTTACCACGGATTGGTGAAGTATTGTGGATATCTGATTTCATTTAATTTTTCTTCAAAATCCTTAAAGATATTATTGGAGCCCTGGTAGCCTCAAAGATAATGAGAATGCCAGGTGTGCCATCTTATTCCCCAGTAAGTCATCATGAAAGTGGATTAATGAAGCCCTGATAATTCTGATGGCAGCGTCTGTGATGTTCACGCCACAGCATATTGACTGTCTCCTACAGGGGCAAAAAATCGTTAATGAATAAAAAAACAAATAAGAAAAAAAAGCGATCTCTGTGACCATCCAAATCACACATGTTGTGGACAGATTGTGTGTAATAAAAAATAGATTCACTGACATCAAAAGAAAGCATAGCAAAGAGAATGTAGCCTTTACTCTCTCACTGCATTGACAAATGCTTTTAATTGCAATATAATTATTACTATAATGACACCAGATGCTGACACATGGTAAGGAACAGTGCAATGTCTAAAACAAACAAACAAACAAAAGCACCTTCCGCAGAATGATTTTTACTGAATCCTTAGACATTTTCACAGCTTAGCTCAGAGGAAACATTCCTTAAAGTCCACTGCATTTTCACAGTAGTAAGCTAAGAACTTCCTGGTTTAGCACGATCAATTCTATGTGTATTATATTTATCTATATTTTCTCAAACATTATAAAGATCATGTATAGGAAACATATCTGCCCATGCACACTTTACATATGCAGTAAAAATTAGATGAATACCATGTATACATGACACTTTTAATGCACTCATGCATAAGTACAAATGCACCAGTGTGTTTGCATGCATAGATATTTCCTGAGAACTTTAAAGTCAATGTGACATAAACACTAAAGCATTCTTTTCTCCTCCCACTGTCAAATCCTGCTCACCCCCCCCCCCCGCCCCATATTACTGCCCTAAGTATATTTCACGCATTCTGGACAGTCTGCATTATTTGACATCTCAGTCATTTCTCCTTTAAGGTTCAACTTTCTTTTGTTACAGAAGCAGCTGGTCCCTGGAAGGGTTTGCTCTGCGCTTAGCCCACTCCAGATCTAAATGCTTTTCCTTGTAGAGCATCAACAAGACAAGAAAATGAGCAGAAGGCACGGGTTAGCCCCTTCAGGACTGAGTATTTTTGTTTTTTGTTTGTTTGTTTGGGTTTTCTTGAAAAGTGGACGAATGGTATAGATAATAGGTACACATCTTAATTATGAAAAATCATGAGCAAATTTATTCCAAAAGAATTCTATAGACATGTAATTTTATGTTTTCTTGAAAACAAAAGCCAATTTGCATACTAATAAGATGAATGTGTTTGCATAAAGACTTATATTTTGCTGCATATTTGATATTGCAGAGCATTTTCAATGTTTTTAAAATTAGCTGATAACTTATAATTAATTCTGTGAACACTACTTTACCTTAAAAAGTGGTTCAAAATGGCAAAAGTGTTTGCAGGGCCAATTCAGCAAAGACTGGAAATCCCAAGCCAAGAGTCATTTAGCCATTTTATGAAACTCAAATCAGTATTGAAACATCATGACACAATTCAAAGCAAAGACATGCTGATTGGATAGTGTAGAGGAATTTTAATCCAGCAATATGGCTACTCTTGCAAGGGATCACGTTCATAGATATGATCCCACTTGAATGCGGACATGCCACACACCTTTAATCCCTCTGTCTGAAATACCTCTGGATGCAATATAGACATGCCTTAGTACACATATTTAATCCAAAAGAATGACATCTAATTTAGGGGCACATAAAGTCATGATTCAGAGAAAGATTTGGCAGAATGAGTCAGAGATAGGATATGGGAAATTCTCATGAGAACAGACTAGAAAGAGAGGCTAGTTAAAGAACAGTGAGTGAGAGAGAATTCAATTCAGTTTTGTTCAGTTCAGTCCAGTTCTGTCCAGTTCAATTCAGTTCAATTAATTTCAGAGCAGTTGAGTTCGTGAAGTTTAGAGGCAGCCTTTCCAAGCAGAGCAATTCTATCTGAAGTCAAGAGAAGCCAGTTAGAATCAGTCAGCGTAGAGAGGAGTTTGCACCAGGACAGCTGAATTGAATCATTCAGTCAGAGTTTAGACAATGCTAGGAGTGAGTTTATTCAGCAGTGAGTCTTGGAGGCCGAGGTTAGCAGACAATGTCTGTAAGCTGAAGCCTTTGAGGTCTGGAGTTGGAGATTAGCTAGAAGCTTCCAGGCCTACACTTAAGGTTAGTTACAGCAGAGAAGAAATTTCTCCTGTGTCAGCACAAACCATGACTCCCATTCCTTCCTCTGAAGAAATAAAAATGACTTTTACATTTACATGACACATGGTGACTAAGGGCAAGAATATATGAAAAGTCGTTGTTTTATATAATTAAATCATCACATTACTATAGAGGCAGCAAACACTGCGTGTATAACACCCCACAATTTGTAGCCATACAGTAGTTACAACTCTAAACTGATATGTTTCAGACAGCATTCATTGACATACTTTGGTCTGATAATATGCACAGTGTGAAGGGTGTGTGTGTGTGCGTGTGCGTGTGCGTGTGCGTGCCCATGCGTGTGCGTGTGCGTGTGTGGCGTGTGTGTGTGTGTGTGTGTGTGTGTGTGTGTGTGTGTGGTGTGCATTCAGAGCCAAGGCTATTGTAAAGTTATGTGTTGCAACATGGGCAAGAGATGCTTCACATTTGATTCTAAATTAATTTTTGGATATTGCACATTCAGAAACCTTTCACTGTTGCCAATGTTTTTCTGCAACGCCATTGTTCAGTTACACAACCCCAGAGTCTTAAAACCTAGACCCTAGAGGACAATGGTGGCCTGTGTACAAGATGTAGGGGGCTCCAGTGCTGGTAGAACAATCTTTTCAGGTCTTCTGACATCACCCAGCTATGACTCCCACACCTTGAATCCCTGTCTCATCACCTCCAGAACTTATTTGGACTCTCCCTCTGAAGAGAGAGTTTGGGAGCTGGTCCAACAACCAGCAAAGAGAGTTAGAAGGAAAAGAGACTGTGGAGCTCTCGGACACAGCTCCTCAAAACTCTCATCATCCTAAGCCCTGCCACAAGTAGCTCTTCCCTTGGGCTCCTGAAACAGCCTCCAAGGCCCTGTCTTTCACTTTCCCCAGCTCCACTCCCCATGCTGAGGTCACAGCACTCCTTCCCAAATTCACCTTCCACACTGTCAAGACCTCCCAGTAATTTCCTTCCTGTCTCAGGTTAAACTCAAAGCTGATTATCAAGGGATCTGAGTGAGGTTGTCCTTATTGTCTATATTTGTGTCTCATTCTCCCATGTTAATAATACTTAATGATCATTCAGTTTTCCTTATCTTATTTATTTGTGTCCGTGGGTGAGGACGTTGTCCAAACTTAGTTCGAGCATGCTACTAGAACCAGATTCATGACTCCACCTCTATGTTCCTGGAATATATCCAGAGTACTATCACATCTCCACTTATTAAGACCCCAGTCTTTCTCCTGACCTTAAACTAAACCTTCTCCCAAAAGCCTCCAACCCTGATACAAGTTCCATGTGACATAACATGACCCATCACTTCCTCGCTGCACTCTTTCAAATGCTAATCTGATCTATGCCTCTTCTGACAGTGATGCCATCACTGACAGCCAAATTATATCTCTCAGGTTACAGATATTTATATGACTTGACCCATAAAAAAACCATTTACCATTAATACAATCAGGACGATGATTCTGTAAGAGCATGTGCTAGGGTCTCAGTGTATCAGACGGTTCATGAGCTGAACAATCATAGGGTTTCATAATAGCATTCTCGAGAATGAGAGCCCAGATGAAGGAAAGGCGCATGATGGGGCAGCCTTCCTGAGGAAGGAACACCTGGGAACATTTACGGAGTCACCAAGGCATAGACCAGGGCATAGCCATCAATCAAGATGGACTTAATGACAGCCCAGATGTGTGGACATGGATGGGTGGACAGAAGCAAGCCTGATGGAAGCCATGGTTCTTTTTCCATGGGCTGAGCCAATTCAAAGTCAGACAGCAAGGGCACTGAGTCACGTGGCTTACAAAGACAAGAGTTGCAGCATTCGGGGCAGGCTGGAAGTGAGGGGAGGCACTCTAGCAGAGCCAGGCCCCCCTCCTTCCCAGGAAATCAAGTTTCAATATGCATTTGTGAGGATGAACAATTAATCTGAACTGAATGAAGCCAATGAGACTACTAAGTAGTTTCCCAGCCGAAGGATATCTTATCCTTGAGTTACAGTCATGGTACTGCACCAGGGTTTCTGATGCATTCTGTGCCTCCTGAGTTTAGAGAATTTGGGAGACTCAAGATCTTGTGTTTTGAATAATTCCAAAGAAGCCTTGTGTTCGCTGTGATAGTATGGTTTGTTTGTTTGTTTGTTTGTTTGTTCCTTTGTTTGTTTTTTACTCCTCTGGATTTTATCTTTAATTACTTTGCTTCCCCTCCCTAAATGTATGGTGCATAATTCAACCAGAGAAATACTATATCTATTTGGTGATTCAAACTCAAAGACTTGATTAGTGAGGCCAGTTTATATGTAAACATTAAAAGAGACAAATAAAAGAGTGAATTTACTAGTTAGCAGCAAAAATGGTGAAGGCTTCCACATACTAGTACTGGTCTGTATTGATAACTCATTAACGAACATTAACTAACACTCCAGAAGGGGATTTGCCAAAAGCAAGTCACTGGCACCCATTAGAAGAGCAGTTAACAGAGGTCTGGCTGGAAACAACTCACTCAAGCAGAGGCAGGCATCTGTAAAACAACCTGGCCCAAAGTCAGTTGTTTTAGCTGGAGAAAATTGTCAAACTGAATTTTAACATTCAACCTGATGATCCAATTGTTCTCTGCTTAAACAGCTTCATTATTTGTTGTTTATTTATTTTGTTGAGGCTCAATCTTAAATGCCCCTTCAGCCAGGAAATTCGACATAAATACTGTGTAAGCAGTGGGATAGAGGATCCATTATGATGTCAGTTTTGGAGAGAGAGCCTGAATTGTCTACTCCAGGAGACCTTCCCCTTACCAGACTTTTAGCATAAGACTTAAAATCATAATAACTGCTTTGACCTGAGTTAGAAAGAACTCCTAGGATATAAATTCTGTTATAATAAGGCTTCTGGTTAGCTTTTGTCAACTTTACTCAAGTCTAAACACACCTGGGAAAGGGCAACCTTAGCAGATTGGCCTGTAGGCTCATCTGCAGGACATGTTATTGATTGAGGATTGATGAAGGAGGAACCAATTCAGTGTGCATGATGCCAATGTGGGCAGGGGGCTTGGACGGTACAGGAAAGCAGGCTGAGCAAGCAAGCAGAAGCAAGCCAGGAGGCAGCACTCCCTGTGATCTCTGCCTCAGTTCTGCTTCCAAGTTCCGACCTTGAGTAGGAACTGCCTTGGCATCTCTTGATGGCAGGCTTTAATTGAATAACTGAATATACCCTTTCTTCTCCACGTTGCTTTTCCTCAGTGCTTTATCACAGTAAGAGAGAAGCAACCTAGAAAACAAGATCATGGTGGTTCTGCATGAGCTGAGAAGATAACATACCTTGCAGTCAGTGAGATGGTTTAACTTGCTGCCAAACTTGACCCTCGGAGTTTGATCCTCAGGGCCCATATGGTGCAAGATAAAGAACTAATCTGTGAGTTGTCCTTCAACCTACACACACACACACACACACACACACACCTACATACACAGAGAGAGAGAGAGAAGGACAGAGAGAGAAGTGTTCACTCATACACACAGTAAATAAATGTAACACATTTTTAATAGCCTATCTTGATGTTAAGGTTCTGTTTCCAAGGCAATAAGACAAGCAAGACAAGAATCTGCATCGATCAGTGGTTGGCACAGTCTTCTATAAAATATGATGATTGAGTCAGCAGAACCAACTGTAGAAACAAATGCCTTAAACCATTTGCAATAACATAACCTCACCTGTTTCCAGCGGAGAAGGGATTTGGGTTTCTCCCAACAGCATCAAGTGAGACAAGCATTTGCAACCAACCAGCAGACACTTTAAAAGAGTAGATTTTACATTAGTTAAAACTATTCAAAATTGCTAACTTCCCAACAAGGCCTGAGGGAGGTATTGGAACAAAGGCAAAAGGGGACAAGCAACCTGAGGGAAAGTCAAGGAAGATGGTCTTGGTCTGAAGACTCAAAGGAGCCTCTGATAAACACAAGCGCTCCACTTCCTGTGAGCTTTCATTCTCTATGTGACGTGACCACCTACCACAACAGAAAACAATTGTGATCAGTTTAAAACCTCGCTGGTGATGTGAGACCCTTTCTCTCTTCTCCACCTGCCTCTTACTGCTGTGACCTTCTGCAGAAGAAAGATAACAGGTGTGGTGAGGAGTGCCACATCAATATGGCCTTGAATGCTACAGCAGTTTCAAGTGTGACTAGAATGCTACCCTCTCATTAAGATTGAAATTGGACTCAGATACGGTATTTCAGTACACAAAATGAGACCCTTTTCATTACCTAAGAGACTTAATTGCCATGATAATGAACTCTTGATATTGTAACTTGGCAGCCGTGAAAAGCTCATCACAAAAAGTAATGTCATCGTGAGCCATTTGTGGCTAGTTAATACAATGAAGAAAATGGTTGTGCGTGGCACTGAGTTCACCATGCCAACAGCCACCCACCAAAAGCCATATCAAATGTTCAGCTTTGCAGTGGCTGTGTGTCCTCTGGGATAATCTGTTCAGCAAGGAGGATTTCTCCTGTTGGCCTATGATTGAGTAAGAAAGGTCCCCACACACAATTCTCAACCTTTGACTCTCCTTTGGTGTCACTGTCTTGAGAGGTTGTTAAAACCCTGGATTCAGGGTCTAGGTGACATAGGGTCACAGGGTACAACTTAAAACTTCTATCTTAGCTGCTTCTACTTCCTGGTCAGTGATGTAAACAAGTGATCACACTCCAGTTGTGGAGGTCTCCAGACCTTCCCAACCACAATGATCTATAGCCATCCACTTTGGCTCAAAAGAAGTCTGTCTTCCTTCAAGTCGCTTCTTGTCAGGCCAAGGTGGAGAGACACACAGCTAATCTGAGATTTACTCTCAGTCACAAATCAAAGTCCACGCCATGAGCTGGATCCTGCTGCTATTAATCCAGGACTATTATGAAGAAAGGTAAGGGACTTCCCAGAATGAGCGTATGCTGAAGGGGCCAAGCAGAAGGCTGGACATGGCAGGACCAGTGTGCGACACTGCACACCAGCCCCGCCCTTCTGTTCTAGGTCTGTTGTCAGTGACTGTATCTTCTCCCACATTTCTAATTAATCCCCTGATTAACACTTTGCTTCCAATGTCATTTTCAATGTAATGTTCTGGACAGCAGGACATCTGTGAGACAAAGTGGAAGAGGGGTCAGATCATCTGGCTCCACTTCAGTTCTGTTCCACATGAGACAAGTTAGAATCTCCAATCTTTAAATACCTACCAGTCTTCCAACCCTAAGCTATCACAAGGGAAAACTAGTCGAATCTTAAAACAACCTAGCACTTCCGAATCTTATAACTCCTTAAAATCCTATGATGTTCTTTAGCCTGTCCCCAGAGCCTTGCGCACTCTAAGCAAGCACTCCACCCTTGCCTAGGCACATGGGTGACCTCAACAATGGAATTACTGTCATTTTTATTTACTTAGAGGAGTAAATGTGTAATCAGTATTATTATGCATTCACTAGATTTTAAAGATAACAAAACTTCAATGTAAAGCAAAAAGTAAATGTGTGTACTTATCATATAATAAACTTCCCAGGTTAAGGATAAGCCAGAAGAAAGAAAGAAAAATGACAAAAAGAGATAGAAAAAGAAAATGTAACACACACACACACACACACACACACACACACACACACACACACACAAAGAGGCTGAGGCAAAGGCGACCTTCCAAAATTTAAAAGGAAACCCAAATTTAAGAAGAAACCCAGAAAAAGAAAAAGAAAAAGAAAAGGAAAAAGAAAAAGAAAAAGAAAAAGAAAAAGAAAAGGAAAAAGAAAAAGAAAAAGAAAAAGAAAAAGAAAAGGAAAAAGAAAAAGAAAAAGAAAAGGAAAAAGAAAAAGAAAAAAGAAAAAGAAAAAGAAAAACCCCGCGCAGTGACAGGGCTAGTGTGGATGACTAACTTCTGTAGTATAGTAGCCCCATCTAGTGGACAAGATGCATATTGCATACTGTGCCTCAAAACTTAGGCCCCTTTCTCAATCAGTAAAGGAAAAGCAAAAGAGCTGCATGACTTCCTGGTAATTTTCCAAATGACCAAGGGAAATAAATAAAAAGTTTGAGGCCCCCTAGACATTTGCAGCAGATGTGCAGCTTGGTCTTCACGTGGATCCCCTAACAGTTGGAGCAGGCACTGTCTCTGACCCTGGTCCCTGCCTTTGGATCCTCTTCCTTCCCCAAGCCGGGCTACATGACTGGGCTTCAGTTGGTAGAGGAAGAGCTTAGTCTTGCTGTGACTTGACGCACCAGGGCAGGTGGTAACCATGGAGGGGTTCCCCTCCTCTGCTGAGAAGAAGAGGAGGGAATAGTGGGGGGACGGGCTTGTGAGGGTAGGACTTGGGGGGGGAGAGGAAGGGGAGCTGTGATTGGGATTGAAAGTGAATTAATAAATTAGTAAAAAAAAGAAAATACATACAGACATATGTAAATAGATGATAGATAGATAGATAGATAGATAGATAGATAGATAGATAGATAGATGATAGATTGATGATAAATAGATGATAGAATTTATAT
>BDUI01000037.1:796683-815248 GCA_002335545.1 Apodemus speciosus | reverse complement strand
GGCAACCAACAAATTGGGAAAAGATCTTCACCAACCCCACATCTGACAGAGGGCTAATATCCAATGTATACAAAGAACTCAAGAAGTTAGACCCTGGGAAGGGATTATTGATGTGAGATTGAGAAAGGAGGTAGTCTGGCAGCTACAGCAGTGCATCAGTAGGTGCTGAGGGTCTGAATGCCTATACGTGGATCTAAAATCCCAGCTCCATGCTCTTGTAGTTCTTCTGGCTAGAGTCTCTAGACTTCAATGATCTAACCACCAAGTGGGAAAGGCAATGCCTTCTCTAGTATTCTCTAGTGGGAGACTGATTGCATAGGATGTGGAGTCCAGGGTCAGGCACAGGCTAAGCAGTAAACATGTCCACCCCACCCCCTCGGTGGTTAGAGTAGTTAAAAGTACTTTTATTATAAATTTCAGGATCTAAGAAGTAAAATTCCGTGACTAAGATAAATCTGAGATGACTTCTTATCAGGCATGTGTGCCTTGCAGGGTGGTACTGTGCTTTCAGG
This sequence comes from Apodemus speciosus, assembly GCA_002335545.1. Taxonomy (NCBI): domain Eukaryota; kingdom Metazoa; phylum Chordata; class Mammalia; order Rodentia; family Muridae; genus Apodemus; species Apodemus speciosus. The sequence continues at coordinate 814,736 of BDUI01000037.1, read as the reverse complement.
CATGAGAGGGACAGGTCCCACCCCTCCTTGAGGGATGGGGTCAGTCATGTAATACAAGATTTTGCTGAGTCCCATAAGCTATACTGAGTGCATAGGGTCCTCTTGGTCTGAGGCCCCGATGCTGGGCTGAGTTCAAGCCAAGAAGTCTCTTGAACGCTGAAGACCAAACCAGAACCTCAACAGCAGTCTTGGTCTTAAATCCAAGTTTCTGTCCCGCTTTTCCTTTAAGTGATACCTAATAATGAATGACAAAACTTTATCATTTATTTCAATGATTTAAAATTAATAAGGCTTATGGCCCAACTGATTCTGTAACCAAAAGATGACACTATTTCCTACATGCAGAGACCCACAGAGAAGCTGATGGTATTCCAATGTGTGAGAACAGGTTGTGGGAGACACACAAATCCAGGTTCTACATGATGTGTATGCCATTAGAGGTGTCACTACTAAATCAATGGCAYGTAGGATGGCTGGCTGGCTTGACTACTAAGAGGTCAAATGGACCTTGATGGGTCATGCCGACCATGTTCCTGCCTCTAAGACCAATGACTACAGCCAGTACCCTGCACTGGCCATCTGACTAGGGATTCCAAAGTCTCCTATATAGCTTCAGTGGATTTGTCCCTTTTCTTGGGACAAGGTTTGACCATACAGTCCCAGATAGTCAGGCTAGCTTTGAACTCAGGATAATCTCTGTGCCCCTGCTTCCTAAATGCTGGGATTACAGGCAGGTCACCACACTTGGACTGAGTATCATTCAAAAGATCCCTAAAGGCACCATCTTTGAAAGATGGAGCCATGGAAGCTTCCGGAGCTTATTGGAAATGAAAGAGGTACAGGGTGAGTCAGACACCACGAGCAGCATGCATGTTTGCTAATAAAACAGTTGGACCACATAAACCTCTGGACATATCTTTGCAAACATTTATTGACTTGACCAGTATTGTGAGATTTTTTTCAATAATAGTATTTATTATATGACTTTCCTATAATATTTTTTATATTTTTCCATATTATCGTATAGACTAACATTGTGTCAAAAAAAAAGGACGTAATGCTTCCATTTTGTGGATGTGAATCTTGAAAGCCAAAGACACTGAGTGGGTTCCTAGTTTTCGTTCACCCAGTTAACTCAGAGCGGTGATTCTGAACCAAGCACTCTGGCTCTTAGATCTTTGATCTCTGTACCTAACTAGCTTTCAGTAATGCATGAAAGAAAACAGGCCAAAGGCAAAACTAAATTTAAATTTCTAGTTCACAATCACTTAATTTAATCAAGCTGGTGATGTTTCAAACTTGGTAATAACAGTAATTAAAAAAGTTTCTGTATGATTCCAAAACCAAGCGATCAGTAATAATTTTCAAGTCGCTTAATCTGCTTGACTATTGAGTATTGGTAGCAGGCTACTAAGTATATAAAATATGTTTAGTCTGTTATAACTGATGTTATGTTTTTAATTTTTTCTTTTATTGGAAATATTCTTTTCTCATACAATGCATCCTGAATGTAGCTTGCCCTCCACCCACTCCTCCCAGTTCCTCTCCTCTTCCCCTCACTCTAAATCCATACCCTATCTGTCACCCATTATAAAATRCCAGGTATCCAAGAGACAACAACCAAACATGACAAAATAAAATATAATAAGATGAAGCAAAAAATATGATACTGAAGTTGGACACAAAAACATAGCAGGAGGAAAAGAGTCCCAAGAGCAGGCACAAGCATCAAAGACCCACTTGTTCTCACAGTCAAAGTTCCATAAAAACACTGAGCTGGAAGCTATAGTAGATGGACAGAGGACCTGGTACAGATGCACACAGGTCCTGTGCTTGCTGCTCTGGTCTCTGTGAGCTCAATACTTACTTGACTCAAAGGGCGTGGTTCACCTGGTGGTCTCCACCCCTCTGGCTCTTACACTCTTTCTGCCTCTTTCTTCATGGGACTCTCTAAGCTCTCAGGGATTTGATGGAGACCTACCATTTAGACTCTCTCCCAAGGCATGTCTGGCTGTGGACCTCTGTATCTGTTCTCATCTGCTGCCTAAGCAGGTGCTTTTAAAAGACAGATCACGTGTAAAATGTCACATCTAGTCAGGCAAGAAGGCTGAGGACAGTTTGTAAATGTGTGCTTCTAGTTTGTGCATCTATGGAAATAGCCTTGCCTGTTCTATATTGAAATGCAAACCACATCTGTCATATAAACATTTCTTACAGTGAGGGGTTACAATGCAAACATCTTGAAAGCTACTGAAGCGGGTGATAACCTCTGATCCATTCTGACTAGCTGTCTAGGTACACTTTAACTTTGCATTCTGTCCTGTTGGAATCATATGCTTATTATACATCTCAAGGCACATCATACAAATACAGTGTTACTCCTCACTCATTCCACATTGCCATGTATAAATCAAGTCTTTGCCTACCCATTGTTAGAAAATCCAAAGCAAAGACAAAATTATTACTCGTTTGGTGGCTATGATTGCCCACCCTCAAAAGAATTGTTTGGGGGTTTTTCCTTTCATTGAGAAAACAAGTTATTAGAATACTAACCACGCTTGCTCGGTTTCGTTTAGATAAAACCATATGATTTGTGCTCTGAAAGTAATTCATTTAACAGGGGAGATGAGGAGGGTCTGAGAAGATGGTAAAGATCCTAGCAAGCACCAGGACCTGCACTTGCCCAGCACCCATACAATGTGATAGTGGCTTCTGTCTAAATCTCACACTGGGAGTTAGTTGACTCTCTGGCACTCTTTGGCCAATGAACCTAGGCATAATTATGAGCTCCAGATTCAGTGATAGACCCTTTATCTTTTTTAATCTTTATTTTTTTAACAGTCCAGTTGTTATCTCCCTCCTGTTCTGCCATTCGACAGTTCCTCATCACATTCCTTCTTCCCTGTCTCTAAGAGGATGTCTCCACACCTCCACAACCCTCCAGACCTCCCCTTTCCCTGGGGCCTCAAGTCTCTCAAGAGTTAGGTGCATCTTCTCTCCTTGAGGCCAGACCAGGCAGTCCTCTGCTGTGTATGTGTCAGGGGCCTCAGACCAGCTAGTGCATGCTGCCTGGTTCGTGGCTCAGTGTATGAAAGATCTCGGGGGTCCAGGTTTGTTGAGATTGCTGGTCTTCCTATGGGCTTGCCCTCCTCAACTTCTTCCAGCCTTTCCCTAATTCAACCACATAGATCTCTGACTTCTAACCATTGGTTGGATGTAAATATCTGCTTCTGTCTCAGTTGGCTGCTTATTGAGTCTCTTAGAGGGCAGCCATACTAGGTTTCTGTCTGTAAGTACATCATAGCATCAGTAATAGTGTCATACCTTGGAGCCTTCCCTTGAGGTGGATCCCAATTTGGGCCAGTCACTGGACCTCCTTTCCCTCAGGCTCTTCACCATTTTTGTCCCTGTAGTTCTTTTAGACAGAGTTTTTGACTGTGGGATGGCAACCCCATCCCTCCATTTGATGCCCTGTCTTTCTACTGGAGTTGGACTCTACAAGTTCCCTCTCCCCACTTTCGGACATTTCATCTAAGATCCCTCCCTTGAGTCCTGAGCATCACTCACCTCCCAGGTCTCTGGTACATTCTAGTGGGTTCCCCACCTCCGACCTCCCACCTCTATATCAAAATAAAAAAAAAGTGTATTCAATCACAATTAGTGAAAAATGAGACCATAAATTTGAAGGAGAGAAAGAGTATATGGAAAAGGTTTGAGGGGAAAAATGAAGCACAGAGTGTTCTCATTAAATTTTCATCTCAAAAATTAAAAAAGAAAATAATTGGAAAATATTAAAATCTGGCATATATGTAAAAGGGAAGCTATACCAACATTCTTTTAAAATACAGAGTGATTGGGAAGATGCTTGTTATCTACCTCTGACCTTCCTTTGCACACACACACACACACACACACACACACACACACACATACACACACACACACAATGTGCACCAGCACCCATTTATGCACACAGCCATACAAACACCTACATAGACCACCATACACATCCTCTGTGTGCATGTCTTTCTCTGTTTTTGTATCTCACTGTGTCTGCCTGTATGTCTGTTTCTGTCTCTGTATATGTGTGTGTATGTGTGTGTGAACTGCAAATTACTCAAGCCCATATACTCACCCTAACACTTCACCCTGAAATAAAGGTTCCAGTAATTCTCTGAGGTTCAAACACGGACCGCCATTGTTCTAGAAATAATTATAGACTTTTAATATAAAAGGAAAACTACACTCCTGAGGGACATGAAAAAGGAATTCCTGTGATGACGCTTAAGCCACATGGGATTATAAAGCTAGTTTGAAGTGCCTGAACTCCAGCTGTGCATATGTACATGGTAATTTGGCTCTTTTGACCACAGAAAATCTGAAGAAAATGTGTGTGTGTTTATTATCAGACAGCTTCTGCAGTCATGGTCTGGAGTAATCCCAACTGTCTCTAGGAGGAATTGTGAAGATGGAAATAGTCTCCGTGACTTAAAGGATTTAAATATTAATAGTATAACCTGGTCCAAGTTTATTTTGGGAAGAAAACACCACAGCTTTTCTAGCAAGGAGTGTTTAGTGCACAAATCTGTTAGATCTAAAGTACATAGCCACTAATAGCACAGGTAGACATGTAGAAACCTTCAACACTTCTAAGGAGTTTCTAATAGTTTAAAAAGCTGAAAAGGAAATTAAAAAGAGAAGTCACTGTGATAATTACCAGTTAAACATGAAGAGAGAGTTTTGAAGGATACGCAGGTACAGCCTAGTACAAGGACGGGTGAGGGACAGGTTTACGGTGAGAATTGTTATTGTTCCCACCACTGCCACTAAGAATACTGTTAACTCAGTGTTCTGGCTTGCTTTATGTTGCTATGATAAACACACCACACCCAAAAGCAACCTGGGAAAGGAGGGGGTTCATTTGCCTGACCTTGCCATATCACAGTGAACCCCTGAGAAACGTCAACGCAGAAACTCAAGCAAGAATCTGAGAACAGGAACTGGAGCGCAGGCCATGGAGGAATGCTGCTTACTGCCTTGCTCTCTGTGGCTTGCTCAGACTGCTTTATTCTACAACCCAGACCCACCTGTCCAGGGGTTACCCAAACTAGGAGAGATTTCCCTACATCAATCATTAACCAAGAAGACACCCCAGAGGCCAATGATGATGACTGTTTCTCAACTAAGATATTCTCTTCCTGAGTGATCCTAATTTGTGTCAAGCTTACAAAAAACAAACAGTGCACTTGATCATTTTGTATTGAGACAGGATAAAAAGACTGCACAGTTATGGGGACATGAGAAGGAAAAAAAAAACTCATGGCATCAAAACGAAAACAAAACCAAAACTCGAGAATTTAAGAATGATTAGCAACTGTTTAAAATCTTCCTCTTCCCTCCTATAGACCTATATTTTGTCTTGAAATCTCATCATAAACCCCACTTACAGAGGGAAAGAAAGACATGTACTAAACCCCCATATATATTGGGTGAGATTATAATCTCATCCAATTCACCCTATAGAATCTTACTTAACAGAAGAGAGATAATGGGGGTTTCTTAGCGGCCTTTTGAAATATAATTTGACAGCCACAAAAATCATATGTGTATATATGTTCATATATATACATATATATATATGGCTAATGCTAAAACACTTAATTGTAACTCTTCCTTGAGTACTCTATACATGGCTGTATGGCTTACTCTACCAGGATGACTTAGTTTTAAAACTACAAGGTCAAAATAAGTTTGTTGTGTGTGGTAATGGATCCAGTCTACGACTGGCTAAGCACCAGCATTGGCGGTCTTGCCCTGGCCCCCTTGGCCAGCTTGCTGCGTAGCCACTCACACTTCCCAGGCCATCCAACCCCAGTGGCTAGCCTGCAGAAAGCCAGCTATGCTCACTAGATCAGATTCCCTTGGCCCTCTAAAATGATAACAGTGGAGACTTATAATGTACCAGCCAGAATTATAATGATAAATCTCCAACCACAAAATGCCAGTGCAAACAGCACAAAACTCAATTGATAGAAATACAAGCTGCACACCTAGATTGGGCAAATGTCCCCTACACTGCTGCAACTTCTTCAGGCCTCCTGGCCTCAGTTCATCTTCCTCTTCTTGTTCTTCTTGTTCTTTGCATTCTTCTTGTTCTTCTCATTCTTCCTCTTGTTCTTCTTGTTCTTGTTCTTCTTGTTCTTGTTCTTCTTGTTCTTGTTCTCCTTGTTCTTTTTCTCTTCTTTTTGTTTTTCTTCTTGTTCTTCTTGTTCTTCTTCTTGTTTTTCTTGTTCTTGTTCTTCTTGTTCTTGTTCTTTTCTCCTCCTTTTCTTCTTCTTGTTCTTCTTCTTATTGTTGTTGTTCTTCTTGTTGTTTTTCTTCTTGTTTTTTCTTGTTCTTGTTCTTGCTCTTCTTGTTCTTGTTCTTCTTGTTCTTCTTGTTCTTTTTCTTGTTGTCGTTGTTCTCCTTTCTTCTTCTTCTTCTTCTTCTTCTTCTCCTCCTCCTCCTCCTCCTCCTCCTCCTCCTTTTCTTCTTCTCCTTTTCTTCTTCTCCTTCTTCTTTTCTTGTTCTTCTCCTTTCTTCTTCTTGTTCTTCTTCTTCTTGTTCTTGTTTTTCTTCTTGTTCTTGTTCTTGTTCTCTTCGTTCTTTTTCTCTTCTTTTTGTTTTTCTTCTTGTTCTTGTTTTTCTTGTTCTTGTTCTTCTTGTTCTTGTTCTTCTTGTTCTTGTTCTTCTCCTCCTTTTCTTCTTCTTCTTGTTCTTCTTCTTATTATTGTTGTTGTTGTTGTTGTTGTTCTTGTTTTTCTTCTTGTTCTTGTTCTTCTTGCTCTTGTTCTTCTTGTTCTTCTTGTACTTTTTCTTCTTGTTGTTGTTCTCCTTTTCTTCTTCTCCTTTTCTTCTTCTTGTTCTTCTTGTTGTTCTTGTTCTTCTTCTTGTTCTTGTCCTCCTTGTTCTTGTTCTTCTCCTTCTCCTTCTCCTTCTCCTTCTCCTTCTTCTTCTTCTTCTTCCCCCTCTTCATCTTCTTTTTCTCTTCTTCCATCCTCTGTCTTATCTCTTCTTCCTCTTTCCCCTCTCTAAAACCTTCAGCTCTGCCTTTTCCTTCCACTACCCAATCTCAGGCTCTAGCCTTATCTGACTAATTAAGATTTCACCTGGCCTCACCTGAGTATGGGCACCTCTCTTGAGGGAGCAGAAAATACAAACAGCAATCCACAAACTAAGCTCATCCCTTTTTTTCTGTGAAACTTGTATTTAAATAGGTCCTGATCCATCTGCTAGAATTTGACATGTTCTGCACCCTATGTTCTCTGATCGCCACCCTGATGTTTTGCATAGTAATTTCAAAGTGTTCTGTAAAATTCCTATGTAAACAAGAACCTTTGGAAATTCTTGGGGGCATTTTTGTTTTGTTTTGTTTTGTTTATGTTTTTGTGGGGGTTTCTGAGCTATATAAGTCCAATTTTTCCTATGTTTAATGCTATTTTCTTAAACTCCACTTTGAGGAGATAACCCTGTCTTACAGAAAATAAAGCTTGTATAACTTGACAAAAGAATCTGAGAAGTGGTCTTTATTCTCATTTGATGGGATTAACACTGACTCTCTTGGAAACACCCTATACCCATGATCTGGACTATCTATCTATCTATCTATCTATCTATCTATCTATCTATCTACTTACCTATCTATCTACCTATCTATAATTTATCTATCTTCTCTCTGCATCTCTCTCTTTGTGTCTTTTATCTTTGTCTCTCTGTCTTTCTCTGTCTCTCTGTCTCTCTCTCCCTCCTTTCTCTTTCTCATGCTTAAAATCTATAGTAGAATTTCTTTAATAAACTCTCCAACTCTGCTTCCTGCTGGCAAGTTCTGATTCAAACCACATGTCCCCATGGCATGAATCATGATCTCTAAACTATTAAGAGAATTAATTCTTCAGGCTGCTAAGGGTAACAGTGTGGGAATGTGTTTCTGTCCCATCCATCCTGATCATATGTGCTGTGCACATGACACAGACTCTATCTGCCAGACAATTCAATCCACATATTAGCTAATGAGAATATTAGTAGTCTGATGTCCCAGATACAAGGGGAAGTAATTGCCCCAAGCTTATCCGTACTTTTTGGGAATTCTAGTATCCAATGTATTATTTGCATGTCACTCGCAAGGCAGTGATAGGGCTACTTAACTGTGATGACGAGCAGAGCTGGGGTTCATTCAAGAGTATTCAAGGGGCTTTCCTACAACTGTAGTTAGGAAGAATCTCAGCAACTGCGAATAGGCCTATTTAAGCTCAAGTCTGGTAGTTCACAATCACCAGAAACTACAGAAGATCCAAATTCTTCTTCTGGTGTCTGGGGGCACCTTCATACATGGCATACACACCAACTCATACATGTGCATACTCACACACAGATTAAAAATAAATATAAGCAAATAATTCAAGTCAAACAAGACTACCCTGCTTGTTAGCTGTGTGTCTTGAACATGAGTTCCTTCAGACCAAGAGAAATAAAGCCTGCTTTTGATAAACACCAAAAATTAAAAGTCTGACGTGCATGGAGGGACATAATAGCAAGCCCAGCACTTGGAATGTGGAAACAGGAGGATCAGGAGTTCAAGGTCACCTTCAGCTAGGTAGTAGGTTGAAGGTTAAACTGAGCCTACAGGATGCCTAGTCTCAGGAAATATAAAAATAAATAAATAAATAAATTTAAAACTAAATAATTAGACTGATTGGTACAGATATTCTCTGCCTTGCTTCCATTGCTGCTGAGAATACCAGGTAGAAAAGGACATAAAGAGTGGGTTTGGTGTATTCACACATACAATCCACGGGGCAATCAATCTCTAAATGTTCAATAATACTCGCTAATTTGGTTTTCTAATCAGAGGATTAACTCAGTCTCAAAAGAACTTAAACTAAGGGCCTACTAAAGCCTGGGCATATCTCATTCAATATAATGCCTCACCTTGAACTTTACCAGAAATATTTATACAGAAACATTGAAATTTTGTAACTAATTCTTCACACATAGGCATAAAATGTTCAAATAATGCCTACTTGGTAGAACCCAGCAATGGGACACAGAGCATGTGTGTACACACATAAATAAATACATTGGAGCTAAGGAAGCTGTTCAGAGAGCTCTGGGGCGTGACATTTCCATGAGTCTTAGCCAAAACTTCTACCACAGTCCTGAGTGATGGGTCACCAAGGTCACCCACGATTCCATCAAAAATCTCAATAAACTCATTAATTCACCAAGCTAGACTTGTGAAAACTGTGTCTCAGCTTTATCATTGGTACCATATCTGAGGTGGATAGCTCTTTGTTCATATGCAATCACACATACAGTATTTTATGTAATGTGCTCAATATATAATGCATGTATGTTTAATATATATATATACATGCACATAAATAAACAACCACACACTTCCATAAATACAGCACCTTCATTACAAACACATTCTTCATGAATACAATGTTCAAGTTGCTCTTCATCAGTGGTTCTCAACCTCTGGGTCATGACTCCTTTGTAGGTCAAGTGACCTTTCCACAGGGGTCACCTAAAACTATCAGAAAACACAGATATTTACATTGTGATTCATAATAGTAGTAAAATTACAGTTATGAAGTAGCAATGAAAATAATTTTATGGTTGGGGTCACCACAACATGAGGAACTGTATTAGAGTTGCAGCATTGGGGAAGATGAGAACCACAGGTCTATGCTTATATTGAATTTATTACCTAGAATCCACACTCAGCTCAACAGAGAGAGAGAGAGAGAGAGAGAGAGAGAGAGAGAGAGAGAGAGAGAGAGAGAGAGAGNAGAGAGAGAGAGAGAGAGAGAGAGAGAGGATGGGAAGGAGGGAAGGAGGAAGGAAGGAAGGAAGGAAGGAAGGAAGGAAGGAAGGAAGGAAGGAAGGAAAGAAGGAAAGAAAGAAAAAGAAAAATGAAGTGAGTGTGTATGGTAGTCAAGAGAGACTTTAATAAAAGAGACAGGAAGATATAATACAGTTTAGGTATTGTTTATACTTCTGTTTCTAAACAATCATTTAAACTTTAAACTCTTTCTTCTCTCTAAGCACAGAGTCTATGCAGAACCCTCCTTTTATGCTCTTAGATGAAGCAAGGAGTTGCAAAATCATTTTCACATGCCTAAGAAAATAATTAGGAAATGGAATATTTCCTGTCCAAATTATATAATATATTCCAAAACTAATCATCAAGGATCAGGATGGTGTCTGCTATTTTCAATTAAATGCCCCATTACCTCTTCCATGTCTGGTTTTCTTGGAGCTGCTGATTTCACATTCATTCCGAGTGGTTCAAAATTTATACTAGCAGAGATGACCGTTCTCACTTGCACCCAGGGGAATGTAATTTATGAACCCTTGTTTTTCCCCGAGAAGGGAACAGTTTCTATGATTGATGACAAAGCTCCCTGTAGCCCTGCTCAAGATCCCACACAAAAGGCACAGGATTCCATGTGAAGAAGATATTGGCTCCATTCCAATGTCAATAATCATCAAAAAGCAGCCGTGTTGAGTTCCCTTTAAGAAAGAAGAGACGTTTACTGGGAAAACAAACATGTATTATGGTTACTTACTTTGTTTTTGTTTTGTTTGGTTTGTTTGTTTGCTTGCTTGCTTGCTTGCTTGCTTGCTTGCTTGCTTGCTTGCTTGCTTGCTTGCTTGCTTGTCTGATTTGTTTGGTTATTTTTGGTTTTGGTTTTGGTTGTTTTGTTTTGATTTCGGGTTTTGTTTGGATTTAGTTTGGGTTTGTTAGGTCGATGATGGTGTGTTTTTATTGTTGTTTTGGTTTTTTGTTTTATAGTTTTTTAATATAGTTAATATAGTTTATAGTTTATATGGTTGTTTGTTCTGTAGTTCTGCTGCATAAGCCCAGAGCCTTATACTGGCTAGGTCACCATTCTGCCACTGAGCCCACAGGACAGTAAGGGACTTTTCAGTTAGGAATGATGAAGAAACAGTTGATTTCTGCCCAACCCATGACTCTAAATTCATATAATTGATGTATTGATGCAATTGCCTAGGACACACCTTAGTTAACAAAAGCATCTCTGCAGCTTACGTGTTGTATGATATTAGTCCATTCATTTAACCTTCTTGAGTTGTAGTGTCTTCCTATGTAATAAAAGTTATTTTGAATGTTATAGATGATATACAACGGGATCCTAGAGTATTATGGGTGCTGAGGAAGGGGCAGGTGGGTAGCACTATCATGACTGATGCACTGAATTCTGTATGGCAAATGGCTCAAACAGAAAAAAAATGGATTTTCTTCCATTGTACTTCTTGGAGTTTCCCACAGAGCCATCCTCCCTGCACTAAATTTCCAGGAGGTGTTGGGAAATTGAGACCTAATAGGTGACAGGTAAATAAACTCCTCATTACAGTCAGACACACACACAAACTCAAAACCACATAACTCACTTTTACTAAGTCCTAGCTTGGTCCTGCACTTTTACCTAGTAACTAAGATAATCTCCTTGCCACTCTGCCTCAAATAAATGAGGAAAGGGATCTCAATATAAGACTAAGTACACCAAATGCATTGCTCTGTCAACCCTTGGATCAATGTCCTCTCTTAGATCTTCTAGCTTTCTCTTGCCAACAAAAGCTTCAAAGTCGGTAACTAATTTCAAATCTCAGAGACTGCTGAGATCCTATAAATAATTCCTTAATTGCTTCCTCACCACTTGATAATGTTTTCTGGGAAATGATTCTAGGACTTCTGCTACCCAATGAGTGGGGGAAAAAGCTAAGGTCATTCTGAATGACAAGTCCTGACTCTATAATTGAGCTATTAACAAAACTCATGGTCAAACTGGATTCCTCTCGAATAGGTTACATTGTGTCTATCTCTTTGGCCCAAGTGTACGATACCAATCTTGTGTCACCTCTGCATCTGATCCAGGAGGCTCATAGACCACAGACGAGCCTCTGTCACTCGATCAACGCCTCTGATGGGTGGCACTCTTTCTATCACAAGAAACCATTCAGTTAAAGGCAGATGTTCTCACCATGAGGCTGCCGTGTTTAGATGCATGGCTTTATGCAGATTAGAGTGAAGTTAGTGGATATACTATCAAGGGCAGGTAAATACAGCTCTGGCCTGATTCGCGGACCGCCCAAACCCTGGTCTCCTGAAAAGTACTTGTTCTGGAAAGTATAAGCCTGGTGGCCACCTTATTTTTATGTTCTAATTATTCTGCTGTGGTCAAAGATTTTTTTTTTTTTGAGACAGGGTTTCTCTGTACAGCCCTGGTTGTCCTGGAACTCACTCTGTAGACCAGGCTGGCCTCAAACTCAGAAGTCTGCCTGCCTCTGCCTCCCAATGCTGGGATTAAAGGCATGTAGCACTACCACCCGGCGTGGTCAAAGATTTAAACTTCCTGATATCAATTACTGGACCTTATGAAATCTAATTTTTTTACAAGCGTTTAAAGCATGCTTAGAAAGCACTGGGTTCTGTGTGTTGTGTGTATAAATCTCATTTTTAAAAATTATTGATCACTGTCTTTTTAAAACGTATTGAGGGAAATTTCTTAAAATATCTTACAATGAGGGTAGAATTATCCTTTGGATATGTCCTTTGAAGTACTGGGCTTTTGCTTTCTTTTTTCCAAAGTTACATTATTCAATTTGTAAAATACCCCTAAATATTGCATATTTTTACTTTGTCAGCCTTTACCAGTGTCAAATTTCTCAGATTTTAGTTTATTATGTAATTTTTTTCACCTGATTTGATAATGCTAAATTATCTTTAGTTTTAATATTAATTTCTTGGTATATTTTTACTCAGGCCTTTTAAAAAACTAACCTTACTGTTTTGTGATTCGGATAGGTCTTTTACAATGAACACATGCATGGACTTTTTCTGGAATAATTGTATAACACTCAAGAATTAATTGTGAGTGTATCTTATAATCTGAGGCTGCAGTAGTCTTGGGAATTACCTCTGATCTTTAAGCACCTGTGTGCACAGACTCACCTGGTTTAAACAGTATTTCTTTCCTTATCCAGAAACTGACCAGGACCTACAGCAGTGTGTGCCTTTCAGAACCGGCTCCTCCATCCTTCTTGTTACCATCCATATTAGTGCTTGGATTTCATTTTTAGGCACAAGTTTTAGTAATTAGTTTATTTTGATGAGTCAGCAAAATATTTTAGTACCATGACCTTGTCTTGTTTGTAAATATAAGATTAATTAAAGCTAGCTCGTTTAATCCGTAAAAGCTCCTTAGATTGATAGGCAAAAACCTCAACGGAGCATGGGAATAGAAGACCTAAATGACTCCCCTCCTTCTGAAGTAGCTTCTATGTCCCCCAGTGTACCTCCAGAAGTGTGGCAGGAGTCTCCGGAGTCGCAACATGGCTAAGCCACATTTTAAACCTGGGGAGACCAAGCATACGACAGCCATAAAGCACAAACTGTAGCTATCCAAAGCTACCTCATAATCAAAGAAGTTGTAATTGTTTTAAAATATGTTTGGTCATTAAAATAAATTAACCTTAACTATTGGCGTGAATCCAGGAGAGTCGGAAAATGCGCTGTAGGGTGATCGTCCTAAGAACTTTCCCGAGAGGTTCTCATGACTCTACCCTAAGGCCAAGGAAATACCTATGACCTGGAGACTTTGAGTCGTGGGCTACAGACAGAAGCTTATTAAAGACCGCTTTCCTCCAATAATGATGAGTTTATTACAACTTAACACAGTAACCGTGCACATGGAACGAATCTTACCCTCTTCGGAGAGTTGCCGCAATGGGCCATGGGAGTCTGCTGTGACAGAACTGTGAAGGTTATTCCTCCGGATTTAGTGGTTATTAATCCTACCCTGTTTAGCCTCTTCAGCTAGTAGGAGCCCTTTTGGGACACGTTAGGATAACACAAACACACAGCCATTCGCAAGAATATATATCACACTAAAGTCACATCATATGACCCTCCCTCTCCGATGTAAGTCTGTAAATCTGTTCTACCTGTGGGATGATTGGTATTCTGCTAAACAAACACTAAACGCTCTAGGGCGTCACTTTGTCCTGTGTTACCACATTCTGCCAATAGATGGCAGCAATACCAAGGGACTGCGTAGCCAAGGCCGCGGAGAATGTGTTGTTTTCCCTTTTCAATCTAGATCGTTTTTTTGTTTTTGTTTTTTTTTTTTTTTTTTTTTTTTTTGGTTTTTTTTTTTTTTTTTTTTTTTTTTTTTTTTTTTTTTTTTTTTTTTTTTTTGGTTTCAAGGGCTCAGATTTGTGCCCAGGGAAAGAAGCAGTCCTTACAGTGGTGGGTAAATAAACATCCTGGAAAATCCTCTCTTTTGTCTCATTTCATATCTTCTCCCACTGTTTCCTGCCAAAGAACTGCTATGTCTCCCCGTCTACTTTCTGGGGACAAAATTCCCTGTAGGCAGAGTGTGAGAAAATACTAACAAATTGCCATCTTCCACCAGTCTAACAATAGAGTTTGATTGTTCAAGTGATACTGGAAGGATCAAAACCTACTGGAGCAAATAGTGTCACATGGTTCGTGCGAGCATATTTGAAGACACCTAAAACAATAGTTTACCTTTTCTTTTTTTCCCCAGAGTATTCTCTTCTAACTTTAGCACAGATTGCTTCATTCCGGAGGACTTAAGATTGCTCACCTTACTTAAGCTCAAGGATGACGCACAAAAGGGAAAAAGGGGCATTCCCGTTGATGAGATTTGAACTAGATAAAATTCCTCAAGACTTTCTGGGAGAAGAAAGCAGTTGGTGTTAGAAGGAAAAGGAAAAGAAAAAGAAAAAGAAAGAGTAGGTTGTTCTCAAGCAATCAACTTCCACTGAGCTGGGTAGCGTTCTCTTGGCCAATATTCTGCTCTAGTTGACTAATCAGAATAGAAAGGACATGATAACACGGCTTCCACAGAAGCAGAGACACAAGCCCCACCGCCCTAGGTCCTCCTCATCAGTCATTAAAATGGTTTCTGAAGCTGAGAGAAGCTCTTCAAGGAGCTGGTAAGCAATGACATTGAAGTCTTTATCTGGGCGTGGGCAGTGGGGGTATTTCTGGTATTTTTGTGTATAATCTAAAATTAGGCAAAGCAGCGACCCACCCTTCCCTCACACCAAGACAAAGCTGCCGAGTGCAGCTTTCCTTTGGTTAGTTATGTTTTCATTTTACCCAAATTCTGGTTTTTTTTCACCTTAAGTGACCCCTCAAAAAAAAAAAAAAGAAAAGAAAGAAAGAAAGAAAAAGAAAAGAAAAAATGCTCTATAGGAACAGAAGGGAAAAGCTCCGTCTGAGTCGGTCAGGCCTAGTTTGTTTCATGTATCATTTTGTGTTTGTAATAAGCTTAGCCCAGATACTGTGTCTCTTGAACTCTAGTCCTGTCACTTTGTGTCTTCAGAAGACCAGAGTTCAGAGCTCCGCTCACTATCACACATTATACAATTAATAACAGTGGCATGCAATGGGATAAGCAAGCCGACCTTCAAATGGGCCAGAGCCTATGTTTTGTCTCCGTCTGAAAGGAACCGGGTTCTTTGGAGAAATGAGAGATTCTATAGGTAGGGCGGAAAATATTCACGATGAACCTGAGATCATGATCAGAATCTATGAGCTAACCTCAGGAAGTCCCACTGGCTTCTTTTCCCTTCGGACTGATCAGCTCAGGATCTGCTGCGCTCACTGGTGTTAGGTCTCCTCGGTCTTCTCATAACACTTCCCCTTGGCCCACTGCCATGCGTGCGTTCCTCTGTCCTGAAAAGAAAATGGGAATTTTAGACTAGAGATCGTTTCAAAGAATGGATGCGCTGATGCCCTGCTGTCAAATAATTTGTTCCTCTGTGACCAGCTACAGTTAATACAAACTGTGTAACTAGAGAACAGAATTTATTCTCTGTGTAGGGAGGATCCTACACAGTTTCATCCGTTTTTTCTCAGGACTCCCATGATTCCCCGCTCTCCCCACTTGTTGATGTTAGGACCGATCAGTGCCCTGGGAAATGTCCATCGGATATGTGCCTGCCACTCTTTCTTTAGTGGTGCATGAACTGAAAGATTATGTTCTAGATCCAGCATCCATTAGAATTGGCAAAGTGGAGACATTCTGTGTCTTTCACTCAGAATCTATTAGCCAGAAAAATTCAAAGAAAGAGTTTCCCCTTCCCCAACTGTGTGCTGTTATAAAACAAAAGAAAAACAAATAAGCAGTAATGATAAATGCTTTATTCTTTACATTTTTTTTTTTAATTTTCCAAAGAGTAGGTCACCACCCAACACTCTCCCAAGGACCCTTTCTCTTTTCTGTTCTCCATATGTGGTGCATTTAATGTTACCTTCTCGACAGCTCTAGCCAGTGGGGCTTCCTGAGGTTAGCTCATAGATTCTGATCATCATCTCAGGTTCATCGTGAATATTTTCCACCCTACCTATAGAATCTGCCATTTCTCCAAAGAACCCGATTCCTTTCAGACGGAGACAAAACATAGGCTTTACATTCCTGGAACCAAGTTTCTTTCTCTTAGGACAGATATACTTGTGGGTTTCCTCAAGAGACATACTGAGGAAATGTGTAATTTTTATAAATGATAGCACGTGCTATATATAAAATCATGCCATCTCTGTTCAGTAGAAATAAAGATTAGTGAATTTTAAACACATTTTAGTTTAATATTTACTTATTCTAGGAATTTCATCCTCTAAAAATACTAATTTAATTACTTAGTCATTTTTATCCTAATCTAAATGGCAATACTAGTCCTAACAATAATATAACTGTTGTTACTGGTAACGAGCCAACATAACTCAACCTAAAAACAAAAACAAAAAACAAAAAACCCAGAAACCTTGGACCTCTTTGTATTCTTAGAGTCATTCTCCCTTATTTGGAGATTTGTGTTTTAAAGGCATTCAAAGCAATTCTGGTGACTATTATTAAACAGAGTTTATATCTAGTAAGTTTTTAGAACTAACAGGCTCTGTTACACTGTTTTCTCTTTGACTTAGATTGGTTAAGAAGTTGTGTCAGGAACCATCAACCAGAGATTGCACATGGAATTACCCATGGCTCCAGACACATAGGCAGCAAGGATGGCCTTGTTGGACATCAAAGGGAGGAGAGGCCCTTGGTCCAGGAAAGGCTTGAGGCAGTGTGGGGGAATGCTGGGACAGGGAAGCAGGAGAGGGTTGATTGGGGAACAGGGGGAGGGGAGATGGGTTATGAGACTTTGGGATGGGGACCAGGAAAGGGGACAACATTTGAAATGTAAAAGAAGAATATATCTAATTAAAAAAAAAAGCTGTGTCCAATAAGGTAAAGAGCTGGAGAGGTTGGTCAGTGGTCAAGGCTGTTTGATCCTCTTCCAGAAGAACTGAGTTTGCTTTCCTGTACATACTGAGCAGTTCACAAAGACCTATAAGCCCAGCTCCAGTTGATCAGATGCTCTCTCCTGGCCTCCAGACGCACTGCCACTGCAAATACGTGTGTGTGTGTGTGTGTGTGTGTGTGTGTGTGTGTGTGCGCGCGCGCGCGCGCGCAATAAAATAAAATAAATCTTTTAAAACTAAAATAAGTAGAGAAGTCTCTTTCTTTCACATCCCAGATTTCACACTCTTTCCATCTCATGACACGTAACCAAATTTTAGAGTTTGTGGTTTACCCTACTAGTGAAATTATAAGTAAATTTATATATTTATTTGTTCTCCTAAGTCTAAGCTATATCATGCTATAAACATTGCTATGCACCTCACGTTTACTGTTTCACATGTTCTGGATGCTATACCCATGTCAGTACACATGGAAAAGCCCCTCCTTCCTTTCACGGCTACACACTGTGCCACGAGGTGAATGTGACACTGTTTTAACTACTGTCTCCTTGGTTGGCCATCGGGTTGCAAATTGTTGCTCTATATTTTCCTGATTAAAACATCCTCAGAGCCCAGCAGTGGTGGCACACGCCTTTAATCCCAGCACTTGGGAGGCAGAGGCAGGCGGATTTCTGAGTTCGAGGCCAGCCTGGTCTACAAAGTGAGTTCC